>CM067071.1:18323325-18388325 GCA_033980235.1 Diadema setosum
TGCAAGCACACCCTCTGGGAAGGGGGTGTGAGGGGCACCGCCTTCGTCCACAGCCCCCTGCTTGCGTCGCCACGGCGATTCAGCGACCACATGATGCATGTGTGTGATTGGATGCCCACAGTGTATAGGTTGGCAGGAGGGGAGCCTAAGAATCTGACAAACTTGGATGGATTCGATGTCTGGGATTCTATATCTCTGTAAGTTTTTTTGGTAAAATATTGCGGATTATTACCCTTGTTGTTGAGCTATGATTAGGCTAAGTTGGTCTGCTTCCCGTTGAGGATGAGTCCGGAGTATACTCGGGCAGGTGTGTATGGGACATACGTGTTGTAGCAAAATCAGTCCGTCCTCGGTGGGTTAAATGAGGGTCTTGTGTGTGAGTCACAAATCATGCATATAAAAGACTGTGCTTCTTTCATTCATCACAAAGAGCAGGGTACATAACCTGGTGAACTGGTCCACCTCACGTCCAACTGGACCCCATGGCAGACCAGCTACTAAAGCTAAATAGTGGCTATCAAGCCATTTTCTCAGAAGGAAAATCAAACAAACAAAGAAAAGTCATGAGTTTTAATTATTCCTTTAATCACTATCAACTTTTGACTGATTGATTTTCCCCTGTTTGTAAAGTGGTGGTGAAAACACAACTTGAAAGGGGAATGTTATCCAACATACATCGCGCATACAAGTATAAATGAATGCAATGATACTAGTAGAACACATCAGTGAAGTTTGAGAAAAATCAGACAATCTATTCAAAAGTTTTCAAAATTGGGTCTCAGCATTAACTGCCTGTGGAGACTATAACAGTGTGTGGAGTCCAAGCAGGACGACAATATACAAGTAAGAAAGATATAAAAAAGAAGATATGAAAAGTACACAGTAATCCCTAGATTTGTTGCATATATACAGTATTGTACTTCTGAAAAAGAATGAAGACATGGATGTAGAAATGACCCAAGCCAAGTTGAGTCAGACATGGAAAATTGTAACTTATACATGAGCCCATCTTGTGTACAAACAAGAAACCCATGAGTTACGTACAACGGAAGTGCCTAAAATGAATGGGTGAAAGCTAGTATCACTGTTGAAATGTTCAAAGTCCAGGGCCGTTTCATAAAGCTGTTCGTGAATTTACGAACAACTTACGAGCGACTGGTGGTCAGTTCTGATGTGCTATACTTATCAGAATTTCTACAGTTCAGCACTAAAACTGATCACCAGTCACTCGTAAGATGTTTGTAACTTTACGAACAGCTTTATGAAACGCCCCCCAGGACTTGGGTTAGTCATAGATGTATATTACAGCGCCCTCTCTCATCACTCCTTGTCTATTGAAAGATTGAATGCTCCCAAATACAAAGATTAGCTGGCATACACAAACAACATGAATTATTTGGCTATAGTGCTTTTGAACAAAATTAATAGTATAGATATCAAGTTCTTGTTTGGTTACTCAAAATGACCTGCCGTGGACTTGGGTCATTTTTGTATTCAGATGCTCATTATGCTATATAGTACGGTAAAATGTAAGTATTCTGCTTTCTCTTGAGGCTGTCTTGTCATCATTTGCTTCTGAAAACCTTGCAGGGATGTGCCATCGCCAAGGAATGAGATTCTTCACAACATCGAACCCTACTACAACTACTCCGCCATCAGGCTTGGTGACTACAAGCTGCACTATGGAGACTTTGACGGGGGTGCCTACTCTGGCTGGTACCCACCACAAGGTTAGCCTCCGGGGGATGGGGGAGGGGGGACTCTCTGTGGTGGCAGTAGCCACTGATCTCTATAGAGTTTTCATGACTTATATCACTGTTAGAACAGTTTTCAGAATACTGAGGAGCAACTGTTTTAGCAGCGTTGTACCTCATGGACTAATGACAGAAGTTACAACAGAATGTTCAGAATGCCACCCTAGGAATTAATATTGTTGAAAGTGCTAGGGCAACAAATTTGCTGTATGTGTATCACCTGTTGATAGTTTGGTGGATCAGCACATGAGTCATAGACAGCTTGAAGTGCCTGTATGCTGCCCTCACATTGCTAAAATGAATATTAATCCATGCTCTGTAGGAGATAAAAAGTACCAGTAGCATAAAAGCTGCTAAAATCTGCTTATCCAATAGTGGGAAGCAATGGGAGTAAATGGAGTCAAAGGGGGCCTGAGCCTTCAATCCTAGCAGAATCTTCATCAGAGGCAAAATAACAGACAAGTAGGGGAAAAGCAATCACATATAAGGACTATGCTCACCAAGCTCAGTCAGGGGGAGAGCTAGGGATGCAGAACAAAGAAAACAAAAGGGGTGGGTTAGAAATCAAAGGCAGGGAGCCCAGCAGGTATGAGGGAGGGGGATTATGAAAGCAAGGAGGTGAACAGACAAAAGGCAGAGGTGGGCCAGTGATGATCCCATGGATAATAGGGGCAACCTGTTAAGGATGAAGATAAAAAGGGAGGCAACATCAAACAAGGTAAGGACAAACAGAAGGATAAAAATTAGGAAAAGAGCAAAATAGCAACAGCATCAGCTAAGCAGCAACTCCTAACCTGATGTATAAAGATGTGCCAGTAAAATGAAAGTGAGAGTCAACCAACAAATTCAAAGTTCAAAACATATATCAATGTATAAAGGCAATATATACTATAGGGGTCTGTAGGAGTTGATTGATATACAAGCAAAAATCCCAAAGGGAGAAATACAGTGTATATGCATACACATTTACACGTATGTGTATACTTTACAAATAAACACAAACAAATACAAGTGTGTGTATGTATATTGAAAAAGGGCTATATACATGTAAAACTAACTTCATGTAAATGTAAATCCATGTCTAATGATATAATTCCTGATTTAATCTGTGATACGTTTTGTTGGAAAGAAAGAATGAAAATGAATGAAATAAAATGAATTGAATTGAATTGAACTCTGACAAGACGAAGGAGCAAAGCAGGGATACGAGGTGTAGGCCCCTATATTAGGAGAATGCATAAAGTAAATAAAGTCACGCTGAAGAGCAATTTCTACTTAATGATTTTGTATTTTCCTTTTTTTATGCAGGTGAGGAATCTTCGGAGACAGAGAGCAAGCGAGTCCCCAACTCCTTTGTGGTGACGTGTCCCCCGCGGCCGGAAAATGCCTCAACGAATTGTAACTACACTGCGCACCAGCCGTGCCTGTACAATATCAGGGAGGACCCATGTGAATTTTACAACATAGCTGGATGGAATCAAGGTGATTGAGGCAGCTCATATGCTTTTAAGTTTGATGGTACAATGAACTGCTGTATTTTTTTTTTTTTATACCACAGTCACAAATTTGTACCGTATGCTGTGTCAAATACGTTTAAAAAATAATGGACAAGAAAATCCAATTAGTGGAAATGGCACAATGCAAGTTTGAGGTAAACATTTTTCATGAGGTTTATTAAAAAATAAGAATCTCCTTTCAGATGAGCCACATGCTGTTTGTGACAGGGCATTCATAGCAGAGTTTGATCTACATGATGTGCAGCATATTATGATTCAAAGTACATGTAGTTCATTTGAGGTGATTAAAAAAAAAAAAAGGTTCTCTCAAAACTTTGCCAGGCTTGCACGAAAGAAGCATTGAATTTCCTAGAGACATATGTGTAATAGTTAAACAATTTGAACATGTACACGTATATACATTCTGCTGCCTGGAAAGCAGTAGATAACAGGTTCGAGTCCCACTGGTTCCTTTTTTCTGACATGTTTGTTCATTTACAGATCAGCAGTTGCGATCTTAACCAATCTAATTTGTAGAGGGAGACAAACTGAAGAAACTCGCACCTGAAACTTCGCCCCTCTGAATAATATCTTTCTGTCATTTATATACATTCTGTTCCTTTGAGATTCATAAATTTTGATACATTCTTTGTTTAATTTTCTAGGACGATACACTATAGGCGTATTCTGACATTTCAGTAGCTAAAGATTGTTCACTTTATCCTTTTATGTAAATAATGCAAGTACTTTTGTAAACATCACAATTTTGGAAGATAATGTCTCTCAATATCATATTTAAACTCTTACAGTAATACACATCAAAGTTTTGTATTTAAAAAAAAAAAAAAAAGAAAACTAACCCCATGTCATTCGAGGATATATGGTTGAGGGGTCTAGATATCGCGCACAAAAATATGAAATGCTCTTATAATAGAAGTTATTCCATAATCGTACCTGAATTTCTCAATGAATATCACGAAAATGCAGAAAAATCACCTCCCAGAATCTCCTGATGATACGATGACGGAGTAGTGCGCTGTCGCCGTTTGTATGTCGGACTTTTTTTTATGCGTTCACCTTCTCGGGGTATGTAAAGATCGCGCAGCTGCCCAATGTAGTTTCATGTGTGAAAGTGTCTGCCCCTCTCTGCGGCTGTAACGTGCTTCGGCTTTCGTAGAATATTATAAACGATCGATCGAACAAAATACGAATTCTATCGGCTACGATCATACGAACGAGACAAGCGAGACGACACGTCTTGGCTACAACATCCTTAAAAAAAAGATTTTAAGCTAAGGTAGGTAAATTATAACGTAAAAAATAGGAAATTTAGTGAAAAATTTGTTCCAAAAAATTGGAAATTTAGTGAAAAATTTGTTTGAAATCTAAATTTCTTACCTGCTTCCTTCTCATGTTTAGCGGTTGTCAGGTATGTTTATTCCATGGGCGTATCGGCAAATTTTGCGCTTAGTCTTACGCGTATTAATGCTTGCTATACGCAGTTACGCTATGCGCGATCATTACGTCCCTGCGCGAGACCTAGTACCCTTACTATACTTCCCTTTTGTACCAAGAATAACAATTGGAATTTTCTTGGGGCCTGAACAAATGCACCGAAAATCTATAGTATTATTCCTCCTCCATCATAAAGAAGTTTGCAGTTTTATTCTTCTGAGGAAAGGTCTGAATAACTTACCTCTACTATATACATATGCCAGCTTTTGAAAGGGATCTGATTTTCAGGATTGCAGAAGTGACATACAAACTTTAATGGAAAGTCAGTGAAGGCAGGATACCAACAGCTCTCGTAACATGCATGCTGTGTGTGTTTGAAAGGTCATGTTCCTTGTGTCTCATTACAATGAAGAAACTCACTTGCTGTCTTCATCTCTTCAACAGAACTCGTTGAGCTGATGACCATGCGGCTGGAGCAGTACCGAAGTACGGCAGTGCCGCCCCACAACAAGGATGTTGATCCCAAGAGTAATCCCAAATATCATGACCACGCCTGGGTTCCCTGGGTGAAGCTCGATGACAATTTGATCGGCCCGGACTTATGATTTTAAGACGTCTTTGTTAGAGTCCAAAGAACATTGTGATTCGTGGAGTAGGAAGACTGACCTGGTTTGGATATTTTGAGAATATCTGTAACAACTTGTGTACAGCTTTATCACTGTCTGTATGTATATAAGTACACACGCAGTGAAAGAGTCTCAACTAGAGGCGACCATTACCGATGAGTGCACACTTTAATGCACGTGCATTAAAGTGTGCATTATGATGGGCATTATATGTGGTTACGAATTTACCCTGATGTACCGGCACACCGAAGGAAGACTAATTCAATCGGACCACCCATGCTACCAGGTCTTTCATATTCATTTCATTTCATTTATTTCATTTCCAACAAGAAAACGCAAATTGCAGTGTTACGACACACAAAACCGTTCTCATTCTCTAGTAGGGAGTTTTCGATTGGGTGAACGGGAAGGAAGTGCCGCCGAGCGCAACCGTACGTCAAGGCGTCACGTCTGTACGTTGACCCGCTGCTAAAACACATTTCGATTTCGGGTGCCGGCGTCACGTCTCGTGGCGTGTGCAGGAGGCAACCAGGCACTGTGCCTTGCGTGCATATAAGCGGAATTTGTGACTCGTTTCTGTACTTGTAATATTCATTTTGTCTTTGACTAGATGCGTATCCTGGGAGGAATTATGTGGATTTTAAAACATGATGCATGGTAAGACTACTAGGCAAATGCACTGCTGCACTAGCTAGGCCAAAAGCACCAAAATCTGTTTGCCTACAGCATTACGTGTAAATGGATGTGTGGGACTACGGTAGGCAGTTGCAAAGTGCGAAACAGTGAAAACGGGCAAAGAAAGTAGGTACCAGAGGCTGTAGTTTGTATGTCAGCGCTGCTGCTGTGACGTATCAAGATCATAAGCTTTCATGTAATTAGAATATAAATATTCTCTCGAAAGAAAAAGGAAAACAGGTGAACTGAGCACAGATTTCCCGAGAGTCATCGTGCTCTTTCGCACGATACCCGAGAGGAGTGTGACGTCATAGCAAGGATGGGCTGAGCGCGGCGCAACCGATTTGGGTGGACGGTGATAACCGGGGTTAACGCGTTCGAAATTTGTGCGATGAGCCAAGGGTCGACACTCGCGCATGCGCAGTACTTAAAAACTACGTCATAACAGGGTGACGCCTGGCTCAACGTGCAAATCGAAAAGTCCCTAGTGGCAGCAAATGGTCATGGCCCACTCATTTCATCCAGTGGTAAGAATGTACAGCATCTAGATTTTCAGTAGGCGTACGCATGTTCACGATGTGACCATCGTGACTCAATGCCTCCTTCCTTCCACCATCCTGTACACCTGATGACTCATCCATCCGTGAATCAAGGAGGCTGTGAAATCTTTCATGCAAATGTTCTCGATTTTGGCACTGAACATGCCAGAGAACCTGGGGCATGCGAAATTTCTTCAAATGAGGTCCCTATTTTGCAGTCCATGTTCTGGACATGCAATTGAAAAGCCCGTATTTATCTGTAAGCCTATATACATTGTACATTGTATCAATAATTTGTTAACTCCCCTCTCGTTAATTATCTTCATTCGACAGTAACTCTTACATTTTCCCTACAACATGTGTAACCCTACACAAGTATATCTTCACAGTATTTCTGTGTTTCCAAACTTTCTTTAATCACCCTATACATATGTCTGTATCCCTCTGTCCGTCTACATCTGTTTGTATGTTTTTCTGTTACTCTGTGTGAACCTGTGTGCTTCCCACTCAGTTTTCCTAGGTGCCTGTGAGTAATAGCACCTCCATATTATTGGCTGTGTGAGCCACAACTGACCCTATGCATAGATTCTTCTGTATATTTTAAAACAGCTTTGAGCCCACTTTGTCAGTCATTTTACTATCTCATTTTAGCAAGAGGCTGAGATATAAGGCTCATGGAGCCCAGCTGAACAATGTCGTGTGCTTGTATGCAATGCAAAGTCTAAGAGGCAAAGACCTTTAGAAACTTTTGAAATGTGTAGAAAATGATTCATCTTTCAGAAAATATAGATTATGTAAAACTAAAGATTGACTAAGTGCACCGATTTCTAACTATGTCTGTGTTTTCAGACCTCACATGAAATCAGGATGTGCGACTTTTTGTTTTGTGATGCAGTGGCATGAATGTTCTGCTTTAACACGTTCCTTCCGCAATTCTCTGAGTGTCTTTAATGCCCCCAAACGAGATTCTCTTTGCCCGTCGACAGAGAACAAACAGGTAACCCATTGGTAATCCACCTGTGCGAAAGCAGTCAAGCGGCGCATGTATCCCCTTTCCAGGGTCAACTACATGAATGTGCCTTCGAACAATGAAAATATCGATCGGGTGCGAAGTATGAATAGAGCGTGCTCTGATGGGCTCGCAGACTCTTTTGTTCTACACAAAACCGAGCACCTGAATGGGATGAGTGGGGTCAGCAAACACAGAAATCTACTGAGCTCAGCTTTGATGGCTATATACACGTTCAAACGAGTTTTATAGCACAACAAGCACAAACTAAATCAGAAAAAGGTAAAATATTACTGTGATATATACATTTTCCATCAATCCTAGTTTTCCTGGCAAAACACAAAGAAACATAAATTTAGGCCACGAAAACAGGCACTCTTGTCTTCATCTTTGGAACCTGGTACACCAGGTTCCCATATATCACTTGCTCCCACGGGAACCTGGTATACCAGGTTCCCGTAAGGAACAGGTTGACAGTGAATAAACAACTTGCTAATGGTTGACATTGATGTGCAGGCATATATACGCATGAAACTTCCCAGTGTGTTTCATGTATAACTACCTGTATTTATGTTGATTATATTTTGATGTATTGAATCATAATCATGTACAATGTATATAGACAGGTGTGCTGCATCAGTAATGACAGAGACCCCAAGCACCTTCTGATCTGGAGATTCTCCCGCCCGAAACCCCTAGCAAACGGGAGACTCCAAGTTGATGTGTGCGGAGCACGTGTATAGGGTTCTAGATGTTCTCTGGTGCTATCTAAGGCTTATTTTTTCAACATACGATAGCAATAAGTAAGAAATCCTTTCCACCAGGAGACACAGAGCCAGGGCGGGAGAAATCAAATCTCCAGCGGGAGAACGGGAGATTTTGCAAAAATGGGTTTTCGGCGGGAGATCTCCCGTCGAAAACGGGAGAGTTGGAGTCTCTGTAATGACATTACAACCACATCTAACAGTATTGTGAAGTTTTGATCTTACAGTAAGTATGACAACTTGAATGTAAAGATAAAACTTAATCAGGAGAAAGCTGCCCAAAAAAGTCATTAGACATCAAGCCAAGTCGTTGGTTGACAAAAGCTTTGCTTTGCTACAAAGTGGCAAGCCATAATGCTACATGCCATTAGAAGTACTATATTAGAGGCTATCCATAGTATTATATATATATATATATATATATATATATATATATATATATATATATATATATATGTTGTTGGTTTTTTTTAATGACATCTTGTCTCCGAAATACTGTTTGTTCTTTTTGCTTTAACTTGTTCTGAATGTTTTTCTATTTTGTTATTGTAAACCCCACTGAAATCATGATTGTGGGTCAAACTGTTCAATATTTGCTCAAGCTACAGAAAAAAAAAGAAGAAAAAAAAAAACTGGGCTTGCAAGGAGACCAAAGAGAGTTGCGCGTGGTCATTTGGAATGTCAGTGTGTTAGTCAAGGACACGCTTGTGGGGGTTGAAGTCGTGCTATTTCTTTCCTCAGAGGTTTTGTGCTCTTTAACTGCATCCTTTTGCTCAACTTTCGAGTGAATTCCAGTCATGATTTTGTGGCTGGTTGTGCTTATTATCACAATATGTCATCCTTTGTTTTGTAGGCAAAAATTGCACTGCGACTGCTCATTGATATATTTACACTATATACGATGTACGAACAATGAATTTAAAGAATATTGAAGAAGAGACATCAGAAAATGATGAAGAGATTACAGTGTCATATATTGGAATACTTTGTGTTTGTCATCAAATGGCATGTTTTGTATTAAAAAAATAAAATTCCATTTTGTGCTGTGTGTCAGCAGCATAAGGTGTACAATTTGTATGTTATATCGCATGTGTCTATGTACAGTATGCGTGTGTATGCAGGTCCTATGTGTGTACATGTTATGGTGCATATCATTGTGTGCATGCATGCTTGTGTGTATGAATGTGTATGTGTGTATCTACATGTAGGGCATGGCAACTTAAAGTATCAAGATGTGTAAAATATTGTATTTATAACACATTGTACAATGTATTTGTGTGGAATTGGAAGAGGAGAGTTTTGAGCAGACTGAAATGACAAGAGGAATATTAAACTTATTTTAAATGAATGGTCTAGTATTGGTTGAGGTGAGGGTTAAAGGGTGTGTACAGTTCTGGTCGGGATGAGGATTTAGCTTTTAACGTTTTGCGAGATATTCAGAAACCACTCTATGAGATGTCAAAGAGCATGCAGTTCTAAGGGGTATCAAAAGTTTATACGATGAAAATCGGTTTTGAAATGGCCGAGATATCAAAAAATAAGGTGAAACAAAGAGATCCTAATAAAGTTGTGGCATGTCGCCTTTTATTATTAGCACTTTTTTGGATATCTCAGGCATTTGAAAACCAATTTTCATCAAATAAACGTCAAATCCTTCTTAAAATTACATGCTGTTTTATATTTCATAAAATTCTTTTCATTATCTCACGTAGGAATGTTCAAAACATGAATCCCCACCTCAACCAGTACTGTACAGTCCCTTTAAGCTTTGAACAGTAACGTTTTGGGAGATAGAAACCATGAAATGTTAATGAGCATAATACAATTCTAAAAGGGAATTGAGAGTTAATTTGTAGTTTTGAAATGGCTGAGTTATCCAAAAACATGATAAAAGAAAGCAAGCTTAATGAGAGGTGAGTCCCACCTTTATCAAGATTGCTTTCTTTTGGATATCTCGGCCATTTCTAAACATAATTTTCATCAAGTAAACTTTGAATTCCTCTATGCTCTT
Source organism: Diadema setosum (assembly GCA_033980235.1). Lineage (NCBI taxonomy): Eukaryota > Metazoa > Echinodermata > Echinoidea > Diadematoida > Diadematidae > Diadema > Diadema setosum. Next base: position 18,333,655 of record CM067071.1, read on the forward strand.
TAACATTATCTCATTATCTCAAATTATCATCCTTATGCTTAAACCTTATGCTCCCTCTCAACCGAAACTGTTCCATCCCTTTAAAGCCATAATATGTTATACTTAAACGCTGCATGCGTTATATCTATATATCTATATCTATATATATATATATATATATATATATATATATATATATATATATATATATATATATACATATATATGTATATATATATATGTATATATATATATATATATATATATATATATATATATATATATATATATATATATATATATATATATATATATATAATGATAATAATACATGAATACATAAATAAAAATCAAGATGTTGGCCACTCACAATATCATGAATAGTGCCCCGTCAAAACAAACTTCATGATTGTAATCACACGATGTACTATGTTTTTGTTTCAGTCAAAGTTGAAAGTTATTTGACAAGGTGGCCTGAAACCCACTTGATTAAAGATAAATCATACGCGCTTAAACACTCGAGAGAAGGAAGCTTTCTTTTTTTTTTTTTTTGTCGTTTTTGTGCAAAGATTCCCTACCATATGATTTAAGTTTACACTTCACATTGTATTTACGGACAGAGTCGTAATTATTAAGATAATCTTCTGCATTACTGGCAATACGTTGTACCTTGACACTGTAGCTACATGCATTCTCTATTTATTTTGGGGGTTTCGAAATTTTTGTTTAAGTGTGATATTTCGTTCATCTAAAGTAAACACACACAAACACAAGAACGATCTATTTTTAGCTCTAAAAGTACCGTTAAATATTTGTCAAAAACAAACAAAAACAAAGAAACACAAACAAACAAAAAATATAACTTCTCTATATACTCTCTTTCTTTCTTTCTTCCTTTCTTTCTTGCTTTTTTTTTCTTTTTTTCTTTTGGATAATGCGGTGATTGTCGATGCCAGATGAATATATCGTCAGAGGTAATTATTTAACGAGAAGTGAAAATGAAAGTGAAGTGAAAGTGAAGATGATAATGAGAAGGGAAAGTGTCAGAAGTTTTAGGGCTAAGAATATCATAGCTGAAAAATTAGACAGTGAAGTGATTCCACAAACGATATCCTCTGATAATATCCCCCTCTGAAATTATGCGTGGGGCATTTTTATACCGAGCTATAGATTTTTATATTAGCATGGTGGTAGACAGAATGCATTTTGTGGGATGATTGCGGGTCCTTTTATGGATAACAATATGCCGAGTTCATTATACATACCAGTCGATAAGACATGTGCTCAACGATATTTTCTTTATACACGTGTATCTATTCCTTTATCTAAAGCAGAAATCAATTTAAACGCAGCGCTCCTGACAGCCGTATATACAAGGGGTATAGAGACTTGCCCGAAACAGCTCCCATCGCACTCGCAGTTTAAATCCATGTTCATGCTGGTTTCCATGACCAGCATAAGATAAAACAAAAATATAGATTAATCTTAGTTTTGTTTAAAAATAAATAGACGCAAATATAAAGTACAATAACAAGAGAGGATGTTTCGCATCCATGCATGCAACAGTGATTACCAATGACATGACGATTGTCGGCCTCAGATGATGTACTCAGTACATTGCATCACTTTCGTGAAAGATGTGAGACGAATGACTTAAAAGGATTTTATCATACATCAACATGCATGGAGGCTATACGTTATTCTGGCTCATGACGGCTACTTGACGTTCAACTGTTTTGATAGTTATAATTATTGTCAATACTGTATGATTATACTCAACAGTACATGTATAATAAGGTGTATAGCTCTTCCTCAATAGCTGGCGCCCTACGTTTTTTCACAGTCATGTATAGAGATTTTACAAGCAAGCAGCAGCGAGAACTGAGCAACTGATGACGAGTGTGACCATGGAGCTACCAAAAAGATGGTGTGACCATGGAGCTACCAAAAGTCTTTTTGGTAGCTCCATGGTGTGACAGAGAAAAAAAAAAGGTGAGTGGACTGTTTATAAGTTTTTTTTTTCTTTAATAGAGTACATTTTAAAGCGTATATCTCTGTATAGATAAAAGACTTAATTCATTTTCAGATATAAGTGACGATCCTGAAGTTAGCTGTACTTCAATGGAGAGTTTGCTGTAATGAGTATGAAAGGATAGGGAGCAGCTATATGCTCTGTTCAATGACATTTTTTCCACTCGTACTTTGGCTGGGGAATTTATGTGCTATTTTGAGAGTAAATTGTGTTTAATAAGGCAAAAAAAAAAAGAAAAGAAAAGAAGAAGAAGCAATTTAGAGGGTCAAGGTGATACAGATAGTTACCTGCACAGTCATGGAGGATTTTAAAGGTCCAGTTAACCTTTGGGACCAATGATTTACAAAATTTTCAAGATACGACATTTAATACATATCTAGGTCTGTTGTGCCACAAAACAGCCTATCATAAAATTTTCACGATAAAGCCTAAAATGTAAAGAGATATCTATATTTTTCTCAATAAACCATAACTGTAGACGATTTAGTCTGGAAACAGTTTTATTATAACTATTGTTCACGTTTTGTATGTTTACCAATATTTAACATCAATTTTACGGAGTCAAATTTTTACAGTGGTTGTTGTTTCTATCCCTGACCAACATTTTAGAACTATTTTAAACCACTAATGCTGGGTTTTTGTTTGATCTGCAAATGGTAAATTATGCCCTTAAAAGTCAATGCTGCGTATGACTTTCTTCTTTATTGTATACAAATTGCCAATAAAAGCATATAGTAGGAAGTAAGGTGGATTCCCGGCAAACACCTTAAAGCAGTCTTCTCTTGAGATTGAAGGAATTATGAGCAGTACACCAGAATAAATTGATGTCCTTCTCAGTTTTTCCTATAGATTAATTGCAGATGGGTGTATTGTTAGCATTGGCGTATTTTATCAGTGCCAGCAGTGCCCCGTATTCATAGTTGGCTTAAAAATACCCGCCCCTGATAGGTCCCTGTGCCAAATTGTTCTGGTGAAATTCCTCCGCGTCACCCATCAGGGCGTTGGAAAAGGATTCCTTTCAAATAACTGTGAGATTATCCTTTTGTGTCATTGTATCTTTTTTGTTCGGCTCTTTACTGCTCTGGTATAGGAAGCTAATCTTAACTAAAGCGCTGAATAGCCACACTATGGAGTCCAGACAGTCATTTTTAAAATTGCAAGTCCCTTCGACTAGGCCCCTATATTCCTTTAGAACCAGTCACTGAAAGAGAGTCAGGGAAGCAACTTAGTTCTATAGGCATACATCAGGACCTGTCAACCTTAATCCTTCAACAAGGACGGTCGCGGGTTTCGACTTCACATTATTTTCCAAAAGGTTTTGACCTGCTCATTGATTGATCGTTCCTCAAAGTCGGGCAATCGTCATAGACTGTCAGTATATGATAAATCAGCAGTAAGTCAATCCAGGGCGTGGCGGCGAAAGCTGTGACATATACCAGTTGAGAGCTTGTAAACTTTCAGAGATTTTACAATGCCGTAATGCCAAGTGTAACATTTTAATCATAAAAGATATGAATTACCGGCGAAGTTGAGGTTAAATCTGGATATAGGTCCTGCATAGGAAGGGTTTGTTTGCAAAAACCGATAAGTCCATTTTTGAAGATTTTGAAGTACGATCTCTGTCATAAAGTACGAAATAATACCTTTTAAATGATATATTGGTCACTACATATAAAGGTATATTTTTGAAGTTATGGTCAAAAGAAGCAAACATTTTCTTATTATTCTCTTTGTTTTTCTTGACCTTTAATCGCAAATATCTCCATTTGGCAAATATGGACTTATCGGTTTTTTGCAAACAAACTCTTCAATATTATATTTCTGTATCTATATGTGTAAAAAATAACTCGAATTGCGAACTACACCAAATCACGGGAAATAATGGTTTAGGCTTTCTTGATGATGTGTTTGCACATTAATCCCTCGCGTGACTTTTGCTGGGAATGATCAGATATCAGAAGCGTTAAAAGTCGAATTTTATATGAATGTCAGGCGACTGCATGCAGATTGCGGTCCACCTCGTTTTAATTTACAATGTATAGGCCTACTTTAAAAAAAAAAAATCGCTAATCAAACGGATATCGGGTTCATTCAGTTTTAGTATCTTGGGCATGTACAACCACTTTGTCGTTCAATTTCGAATCAGTCGAATTTGTATCCCGGTGTCTTTTGAAATTCGTGAAAAAAAAAAGGTATTCCATCGAAAGGGTCATTTAGATCTTGAGCGAGAGCAGGTGATGTAATTGCGAAATATAGTCCATCATGGAATCAAAACCACAATTCCAGCATTTAAATTCATTTCGGAGCAATCACAATAATTCCTTCGAGCAATCAATTACAACAATAGCTTTAAAGCCTATAATTTTGATTTCATCCAATAATCATTGTGATCATGAAAGTGTTTTCATTATTGTTTCAAGTAGGCCTACTATTATTGTTCTGTATTTTTCCTGTGTATATTCACGTATAAGGTGCAATAGACATTATGAGGTCGTCATTAAAGATAATTCCCTAGCTGATTATTTTTTTTTTCCTTTGAGTAATTCACCGATGGAAACAAAATAAATGGGAAATTTGTATTTGATTCTGAATAGGCTGTTGGGATATTGATTGTTGTACACGTTTTTTTTTTTTTTTTTTTGGGGGGGGGGGTGGGATGAGCTCTTCGTTGGGATACTCCAACGATTCTTGCAAGCAGTGACGTTTCAAGTAGGCCTACTCATTATATTTTTTCTGTATTCTTCCTGCGTATATTCACGAAGGTGCAATAGACATTATGAGGTCGTCATTAAAATTCCTTATCGGATTATTTGCTTTCCTTTGAGTAATTCACCTATTGAAATAAAATAAATGCCAATTTTGTATTTGATTCTGAATAGGCTGTATTTAATTTTTATTATTAGAATTATTATTGTTATTATTATCACTATTATTATTGTTATTATTATTATTATTATTATTATTATTATTATTATTATTATTATTATTATTATTTTGGTTGTTTTTTTTTTTTGGGGGGGGGGGGTGGGGGATTGAGCTCTTGGTTGGGATACTCGATCTCCAACGATTCTTGCAATGAGTGCCGTCTCTCTGAACCACCTCCCAAAAGGCATCTCATCCTAGGGAGACTGCACACTAGGCCCTATACCCTCTCCTTACGTTGCCACCATGTCTACGTTCTAATATTATGCTGCAGTCATTCAATCCATTTTTTTTTTTTTTTTTTGGGGGGGGGGGACTTCGATCTCTTTGACAAAGTATTTTGATTTTGTCATAACGATTTCATTCGTTCGATATGATGGACAAATTGAACAAGCTGAACTTTGAAACTGAAACCACGAATTAAGGCCAATTAATGTATGTGTCATGGTCAACTCCTTTTTTATTATTATTTTTTTTTTTCAATGTGCGTGGACCTGCGTGCCAGTAATAACCCACACTGACCTCTACTATAGTATAGACAGGGAGGTGAGCGATGTAATCTGGGTTTCATGAGCTCACACTTCCGGGTTTCTTCAGCTGACTAGAAAAAAAGAAAGAAAGAAAAAAAGGTCTTCAGCTCAAAAACAAAGCCTTACCGCGCTCACACTTCAAGTTTTCTGTCTATTTCTTTCTTTCTGGTATCACTTACCAACTTACCCCCCCCCCCCCCCCTTCCGCCGGCCATGTATTACTTGTAAAATAGTAACCTGCATTGGTGGGGGTACTAAAAAAGAATACAGTAATCGGTTTGGATCATTAGAGCTCTATGGTTTGGACAGTATACTGAGTGATAACCTACCCATTTCCCATGCATAGAGTGACCCATTTCCCATGGAGTGGCGTCGCTGCTCGAGGAGAGCAAATACTATGGAACGCCGAAAAGACAATCTTGAGTCGATTGCCTAAACGTTGTGATCTCGTAATGGCTGCTTTAAAATTATCGCATGTTGTTTGACTACGTACCACAGAACTCTTACACATAGAAGAATCATTAGCCACCCGTTCTGTCGCCGTCGCTCGACTGGTTGTCACGTGACGTCCGCCATTTTGCTTAGCAACACTTTTTTGTGTGGAAGGCCGTAGCGCCATTCATTGACCGTGCTTTTCTGACATTTCGAACTGAGCCAGGCACTAAAATGCCTTATTGTGCGGCTTTAAACTACACAAATCGTTTGGCAGGAGGATGTTGAAAGACTTTTCACAGGTGAGTTTGACACTGGTAAGCCATGATGAGAATGACAAGTGAATTAATGCCCCAAATTACGTTATACATTCAGGCGGATCGTATATCTGGCTTACTTGCGCTCAATCATTACGTAGTCCCAAACACTCGATTTTGTGTTTGGCGTGTATGCTGTCTGTTTATCTCTGTTAAAAAAATTGAAGTAGGGCCTGGTCTACGTTGTGTGGAAGGGCAAACAATATTGTAAATTACATGTAAACGTACTCATGTAAATCTGATTTAAGATGTACATGTAGATTTGTTTTATAGACTAAAATATGTTAAGGATATGGGCTAAAATTTTGTTAAACTTTACCTCTGAATTGGCCAGATCCCACCCCAACGAAGGTTGTGAGTCTCTTCCGAATACAACAAAGTTAGGGGTAGGCACCTAATGATAATTTATTATGATTAATGTATTGTACAACCAGGGAGGTGGTCTCTCTGGGTGCGCATGCATGTTATCAATACTGTGCATACGTGCAGTTTGTATGATTCAGCTACACACACCACGCTGCATTAATAGCTGCACCATCCAGAATTCACCTGCTACAGCTGTACATGTGCGATGTAAGAAACCTATCTGCTTTTGTGCTCAGTTGAACCTTATCGTTGGCATGTGCAAGGGTGCCGATATGTAAAGCTAAATTCATCTTTAATCCTAAGACTCCTATTCTAGGGGTTAGTACTATTTCATCATGTACCAACTTATTCTTGGCTGTTTAATAGTTTTAGCTACACAGTAGTACACTGTACCTTATGGGTACTGGTACATAATTCTATAGAAAACTTGCATGTTTTTAATCTTATCAGGAGCATTCACATGCAATCATCTTGCGTATCAAGTTTTAATATTGTAGTTGCACATGTTTAAGAGGTCTTGCAATTCTGATATGGTAGTAATTTTCACGTGTACACATGTTCTCTCCGTGTTAAAAATCCTAGATTTCCAAAAAGTGATGTTGCTCTTCACCAAAGATGGACTGAACATGAGAAGAGACCACTGGACTCCAAAGCCCTACTCCACCTAGTGTTCCCACCACTTCAAAGAAAACACTTTGATTACTCAGGCCAGACAACAAGGCTGCAGCCAGTGTCCATTATTCATGGACTTTGGGTTGTTGCCATGTATTGCATCTTAGTTCATTACCGTATACATGGTACATGCATTTGAATTGGTGATATGTTATAGTTGTCAAATTTGTGATATTTTTCTTGCCTACATATTGTTACCACATTATTTTCTCATACCATGAGGTAGCATGTTTTCATAGGCCTTCACAAGGATTTCATTTTGAATCACCCTTGAAGCTAACAAGAGCAAGTGAAAATCTATATGGATGTACTGCCTTTGATATTGTTGCCAAGAATGCCTTTGATGTTCTTGCTGGACAATGTCCATTGTTCATGGATTTTATGTTGATTTTCATGATTATAATAGTTGTCAGAAATTTGCGATACTGGTTGTCTCACCTACATTATGTGTATAAGCCAGTTCAGGGTCAGCTCACTGGCACATTGGTACAAATGACCATTCTTCTTTCTCAGTTGATTAGGCACTCCATGAGTTTTCAAACGAGAGAAGGTATTTCAGCTTACCCGTCGTAAAAATTTATGGAATTCATCAGTCGTGTTCAAACAGAAAATGAACTGGCATAGACCAGGTGACCAGGATGATCCATTAATTAGCACTTTGGAAATCATCCATTTCATTATTTTGCATCGTATTAACAATCTTTTTCTATTGATACTGTCAACTACTAGTACACTGTACCACTTTTGCTGTCAGGTGGATGTGCTGGCAAGCACCACTCATAATGATCACTTAATCATTACATCACAGATGCTTATCTTAGTGAATAAAAACACCAACATCGAACATGCTCTGCCGGTACAGAGCTATTACCTTTTTCTGCTCATGCTCACAGCGGAACCCCGAACTGGCTTATTATTGGCATGCTTCCAAGGCATGTATTGCCTGTGATTATAGTCATCGTACAGTGTGTTATGTATAATAATGGTACTTCTGGCAAATTAGTAGTACACTTGTATGTCACTGTTCTGTGGTTGATTCTCAGCAATCAACATTGACCTTGATAATTGTAAAATACATAAAAAAAAATCAGTAAAACTAACTGTTTATCTTTGCTTTCTGTTTTATATGGGGAAAAAAATCTTAAAAGGAGTTCATGGTTGTGTGTGTGTCTGTGTGTGTGTGCATGTGAATATACATTGCATTCATTATACATGTATATATAGGCCTATATATATGTACATGTGCTCCATACATATACATTATGTATATATATATACATGTATATATATATATATTGAGTAGATAGTCCACATGTTAACATGATGATCAAAAACAAAAACAAAACTGGAAGAAAGTTCATGCTGTATTCATCAGCAGTTTATTTCTCCACAAATTTTCAAACGATTCACTCTTTCTGTAGAAAGTATCAACACTTGAGAAAGAGCGAATCGCTCAAAAATTTTTGTGCAGAGATAAACATGGTGAATAAAGTATGAACTTTGTTCCAGTTTTGTTTTTGCTTTATCATAAGTGCAAAGAGTTTGTTTACTATACATATATATATGTATATATATATATAATATACATGTATATTAAGAGTAAAATCAGTTGTATAAACACTGCAGGAGCCAAAAAAATTGGAATGACATTTTGGTCAAAGACTTTTATCAAAGTCTTTGATAAAGGTCTTTGACCGAAAACATCAGTCCAATTTTTTGGCTCCTGTGGTGTTTATACGACTGATTTTACTCTTGATATCTATTTACTACACACCGACGCAGAACTTTCATATTTTGATTTATAAATACACACACAGTATAAGTAGTCCACATGTCGGTGCAATAATATGATATCAATATCATGACAAAAAAAAAAAAAAAAAAAAACTAGTCCATGCTCATCCCCAACAATTTGTTTTGGCACACAAATTTTGCTCTTTCTCAAGTGTTCTTGCGAATTATACTCGAAAATTTGTGTGCTGAAATAAATTGGTGTTGGTCAGCAAGAACTTGGTTTCTGGTTTATTTCATACAGATACACATGTATGCCTATATTGCTTCCTGTGTGTTGTGCATTCATGTTGACTACATATACATGTACAGTACTAATAATAATGATAAAAATAATAATACAATGTACATGTAACAAGAATATAGGTAATCACATAGTGTTGTCATCCAAATATGTAATATGCTGAGTATAATCATTTATGTCAGATTGGGAAGATGTATTGCACGTATCATATCCACAAATCATTTATTTTTTTTATTTTTTTTTATTTTTTTTTTAACGGGACTGACTGGAAAATTTAATTTGACTTGTTTATGGGAGAAAAATAAATAATAGCATAAACACACACCTTCTTACCATATCATTGGAGGGAAACAACATAGAGCAAGACATGGGATTGGGAGGGGATGGGAAAAAGGGCAGAACAAGCAGCTTGAATTTTACACCAAAGCAGATCACATCTCCGAAGTCAAATAGATCTATCCGAAAGGGGAAAAAAACAACTCTTTCAATACAGACTACTTTCAGGGAAGAGTGTGAAATAAAAAACATAAATGAGTACATGAAGCTGAGGTCAACGCTGGATTGGGAAGTACGAGTTTGACAGTTTACAAGTTCAAGTCAACATCAAGGGCTAGGGGCTGCCATACTGTCCGATCAGTGAGTTGACCGTACCGTACTCGCGAGGAGCTGCGGAGGTTTTGCTAAGCAACATGGCGGCGTGTGCACTGAGGCGTCATATCCGGGGTGCGCAGTGGCGACACCGAGCTCAGCGGGCTGTGAATGGGTGTGATTCTTCTATGTGTAAGAGTTCTGTGCTACGTACCTACTACACAGGCAGGTCATATTTTTTATTTGATAACCCTAACTTTTCACTTGATGGCTCTCTATCTTTTGTCAAATATTTTCCTGCGATTATTTATTTGGCGACGTGTAATGCAAAGACAACCACCCGTCCCCGTTAAGCCTAGCTCACACCTTTGCGTTTTGAGCTTGCGTTCAGCTGCGTATTGCCCGAACGCAGTCTAACGCAGCCCAACGCAGCACTACGCAATGAAACGAGCTAATACGAGGTCAATACGCAGACTAACGCAGAGGCTTTGCGTTCTAGCTCGCTAGTTTGAAATTTTTTCAAACATCCGCAACTGAACGCAAGATCAAAATCCATACGAGCTAAGACGAGGGACAACCAGCTAATGCGAGCAAGGACGAGCAAGGGCGAGCGACAACGAGCTGCTTAACGCAGGCCAACGCAGCTTTACTTTGAACTGCGTTTCACTGCGTATGGTTACGATACCTGCTCGCTTCACCTCGACTTACCTCGCTTTAGTTCGCGTTACCTCGCTTTACCTCGCATCACCTCACTCTACTCCTGGTACTCTGCTCGCATTAGCAAGGACCGTTGCGGATGTAACTCGCTGCATTGCGAATCTAGCTCGTCCGTCGCTCGCTCCCCCTCGTTCATCCTCGCCTTACCTCGTTCCTCCTCGATTCTGTTCGATGCTGCTCGCTTTAGCTCGCTATGACTGCGTATACATCTCTTCACACAAAATCTAGTTAGATTTAATTAAAATTCACTTAGTTGACTAAGAAACACAATATGCTTATCAAATCATGAAGCTTTTGGAATGATTGTGTGCTTTCATCAACATCAAATTCAAACATATCAGTTTTAAAAAAAAAATCTCAAACTGAGTTTCCCGCTGTTATTGTAGGTTTTGTGGAAAATCTTTTTTTTCTTCTCAGAATTGTATTACCACACAATGTGTATTGCTGAAAAGTATTTTTTTTTTCAAACACAGTAATATGCTCTGTTCAGTCCTCAACAACTGCAGGTAATGAGCAAGATTGTTTTTCCTGTTATAGTGACCGTAGGCAAGCCATTTTGAAATAACCTGTAGTGAAAATAATGTCCTGACCCAAAGCGACATTAAGGGTGACCCTGTATAAGGAAAAGCTGACTTCAGACCATGAAAACGACATTGAGAATCGATTTCATTGACCCAGAAAACGTATAATACAGATTTTGAAAATTATTGTGAAATGTTTACCTTTTTAAACAATGGAAGTGACTTTTGAATTTCAGATGGCAGCCATATTGGATTTGGCCAATATGGCCTCAGGGCGCCCTTCTTGGCGGCCATCAAAAATTGAAATAGTATGGTTTTGGCAACACCTGTACCAAATTTAGTGCTTTTTGAAGAATTTGAACCAAAAAGTCCTTGTGCCCCCCGTAACTGTAAAATGTCAAAAATTATATACCAGTGAAGCTCTCTACGAGCTAATACGCAGCAGGGCGAACTGATACGCAGCGGATCGAGCAGGCACGAGCAACAGTCGAGTGGATGAGCAGTGAAACGAGGAGAAACGAGTTCATGCGAGCTGCTACGAGCTAGTGCGAGATGCCAGCGAGCAACGAACGAGTGGCGAACGAGGTACACGCGCAACAGGGCGAGCAATCTTCGTACTGAATCGTACTGTTACGAGCAAAAGCGAGCTGGAGCGAGGTGAAAAGCAAATTAAGGCAACCGTAGGCAACCATTTTGCACAAAATATACGAGCTACAACGCAACAGTGTGACTGCTACAAAATATTTTGCCGCGGAGTGCTGCGTTAGGCTGCTTTAAGGCTGCGTTCGACTGACGCAGCTATACGCAGCTAAAACCGCAAAGGTGTGAGCTGGGCTTTAGGTCTAACAGGGCCACATGGGCGATCCCGGCACTCTGATGATCATGAGGAGGTTGTGGACATTTCGAATTTTAATTGTGTGTAGGTATCAAATAGGATGACTAATGTGATAGTCAGCTGACGAATTGACAGACTAAGCGTACCACCAAAATCAGAAATGATTATAAAGCAAGATCACGTGAAAAATGATTTCGTGACCAATTATCAAGTGACAAAAATGTGACGATAATTATAAGTGACAATCACATTGACGATCAAACAGATTGTGGTATAACAATACACGTCATGTGACGATCAAAGTAGATTATCCTTTCTTGAATGTGACAATCACAGAAATTGAAAGTGACAGGCTTATCAAATTAATTAGTGACGGTTATCAGTAAAAGTGTCATCATGTAATCCACATATTATGGAAAGGTTTTTGGCCAAAAGTCTACTAAAATCATTCTACAGCTGAGAGTGCACGCTGCCCGCACACACAGAACGCCAAGGTGCACGCTTTGAATTATTCATGAGCCTACACGGTCTGCCACACACGTCGTGCACATACACAGCAGTGATACGGACTGGTCCATTGTCTAATATGGGTAAAATGCTGCAGAAACAACATAGGGGCAGTCATAAACATAGCATTATATGGGTTAAACCTATATCGACAACATGAATTACATGCTTTTCATGAAATTGTTTACATTATCTGCTTTTTAACTGACCACACACTCACACACACACACACACATACATACGCACACACTCACTGAGGTATCAATCATGTATTGCTGACAGTCGCTTTCTGGTCATGTGCAGCAACTTCAGTAAATTAATAGCAAAACCCAAGTACACTCTAAAAGATGCACAAATAGAAACTGAAAGCTGATGTAGTGTAGATTCACGATCATGTTGGAATGTTGACCACTGCAAGTTCCACCGGCACTGCACTGCACTGTGCTTCATGCTCCACTCGCGGTTACCTGGGCACGTTCACCCCATTACACAATGGTGCACTCTGCGTATATGTGCTTGCCGAGAAAGATATGATCATCGAACATCATCGAAGAAGAAAATTCCCGTTTTCTATATATTATCTTCTCAGCAACATAGGGCCTATAAAGTCATAACTGGTACAGTAGGTGGTCAGTTAATACAAGGGTTCACCGCTGACTTCAGGAAACTTAGAAATGAGAAATACATATCCAATTTACGTTATAACTCACGGTATATGAAATCATAACTCGTCCAAATGCAGCCACGAATAAACAGTGACGTCATGTTTCATATAATGAGCTTCTCTGTGTTTCTGATTGTGATTGGATTGAGGACGGAACCTTCTCAGTTTTTTGCCAATTCCGACAAGACCTACAATCCAATCACAATGAATTTGACATATATGATAGAGAATTTTTTGGCGCGTAATATGGTAGAAGCCACAGCTTCATGTGCCATTCGGTTGCGGAGATACAGCCTTTCAAATAGGGAGGTATCACTGCATCACACGGCGAATACTTCAGGAAGTGTGTACAATCCTATGGGGCAGTTATTCTGAAGTGAACTCACAAAGCTGTTTTTGAGCAGCCAGTCCGACGTTATTAGAAGTCCATTTATCTTCTAATTTTAGTATTCTACAGACAAATGTCCTAAGACTAGAAAACCGCTATAGCCACAAGTCCATGGACATTACTTACTTTATGATATTTTTCCATTAATGACAGTAAGTCGGGTTTTGCTTGTGCGTCTCCATAGGTTATAACACAGGGTGCGCGCGCGCGTGTTCTGTGTGTATTAAAAGAGACAACCTTTCCATATGATATTCTGAAAAATGACTCTCATCAAATCAAAAGTGAACATAATTAAATAAAAATGTATCACCATCGTGAATAAAAAAAATACCTGATAAGCGAACATAATCAAATACCTGGCAGCCCGTGTTCGCTTTTTTAGTGAACCTTGGAGCAGCATTATCAGTAGCAAATGCCATCTTTTTTCACATTGATGGACCAAATTTTAACATATTTTTCCCAAGAATCGAGTGCTTTTTTGTAAACTGTTTCGTCGAAAGTCTTAATTTTTATTTTGGACTGGGTTGACCGTTATCAGTAAAAGTGTCATCATGAAATATTCTGACAAATGGCTCTCATCATATCAAAAGTGAACATAATCAAATAAAAAATGTCTCGCCATCGTGAATAACAAAATAATATTGCCCTCATCTTATCCAAAGTGAACATGATCATTAAGAACAAAAATACTGTAGGCCTACCATCATCATTACATTAGCGAAATTCGTATAATTATCATTATAAAAAAAAATAAATAAATAAAAGAGGCCGTCATCAAAGAACGAGTGCAATGGTTGTCATCAGAATGGGCAAGCGAGAACTGAGTTGATTGTTGCATGAAAACACATATTTTAATGGTCTGTGCTATTATGATATGGTCTGTGCTATTATAATAGCACTATTATAATAGCACAGACACAAATAAAAAGTGACGGTGGACACTATTTTTTATAGATCAGATTATATAGACCGATTCAAGCGACTGTTCATGGAAGTGCGCCCTCTTAAGGCGACGCCATAACTGGGGGCCAAACAGGCCGGGTCGGCAAGCGCCCTGCGTGCGTGGCAAGGGTGCCAGCGGCAGCCAGTGCATGCTACCACCCGGCGCCAGCCGACCAGCTAGCTATCTCTGGCGCTGGCAGCGATCGTCGCATCTGGATTTGTGACAACTAGAGTCTACTTTTTTCTTTTTTTTTTTTGCTAGCTAATTAAAAATAGATAAAATTAAACAACTTATACCGACTATGAGCGAATGGGTAGATGACATGTAACGACTGTAGCCAAAACTTGAATTTCAAAGTAAATATCGGTACGATCCGTGAATGTTTGTAGACTCTATTTCTTTGGCGATGACTTGGGTACTCGCGTGTAAGCCCCGTACGGTATATTCACATTTGTGTAAGACTTGCAAGAGAATAAAAACCGCTGGGGAGAATTATTGCTAGGCGCAGGCAGACGTCTTGCTAATAAGCCTAGGCTGTTGACAAGTTAACTGATATAATTGAATACAAATAATGAATAAAAATCTTGAGCTAGATATGGCGCAATAAATTGCAAGCTATCAGTTAATTTAACCTTTTTTAGGGCAGGCTTTTGCCTTTACTCGGGAGTGTCGGGCCAGCTGCAGGGTAGAATCTGTCTAACGTTAGATCTTGTCTAGAAATCTAGGCAAGAGTCCAGATTAGATCTAGACCTATTGACTTCTAGAACCCTACATCCTGTATCATTTTCGGTTGTCGATAACCACGAGGCAAGCCTAACTGAGTAAACCAAACGGAATATAAATCTAGGCGTTTCTAGGCCGTATATGCCTAAACTTAAGTTACGACTACGTCGCCTGATGTCTACAACCAAAACTTCTACTGTTTTAGGTCTAAGTAACCTTGCATAACATCACGCTAACGCCTAAGTAATATTGTAATCTACAAAAGTGATTTTTAAATCATACTTTCTTAGTATGATTATGAAACGGATGTTTGCCACCATCCATGGCTTAATATTTATAAGTATCACTTTATCAAAAGTCAAATTCAGAGTTCCAGGCCAAAATTGAATAGGCCTATGGTCAATTCAGTGCTGAACATTGAAGAAGTGAAAACAATATAAGAATTTAACGCATCTTGAAACATTTATTTAGCTGTAGTGTAGGCTGTAAAATGTTTGACATAAAAGTCTAGTCAGGAACAGGAAGTGTATTCTAACTTTGGCAAGTAGGACACCAAGGATAAAAAATTAAAAAAAAATCAGTGAATTATCAAATTCTTTGATCTAAACTTGTCTTCTAAGATGAACAACATATTTTACGAATATGCAGTGATAACCTAATTAGAGAATCTAGTAGACATAGTTTGTTTCGAAATCTGTGCATTTTTATACCGTTATATTTCACTTAATTGTCTTTAATTTTGCCTTAATCTATCATGCGTCAGCGGTGTCTGAATTTCACACATTGCTGTGCAGCTTCCATTTCTAGTTTTTTTCTGTTATTTGTGCACCCAACAACTGCACAATGTGTTTTCCTGATCCTTCCTTTGAAGCTTTCAAAGTAGATCAATATGTCTGAATCACTCAATTTGTCCAAAAGAAGGCATTGAAAGCCACTGAATGACTTTTCCACACAGTGAGTAAACAATCACAATATTAGCGCGGCGCCGGCGGTCGCCGGCCGCGGCGCAGCAGCCGCGGCCGGTTAACTATGCGCGATGGGTACGCTAGGCTGCTGAGCTGCGAGTGCAA
The DNA here is from genome assembly GCA_033980235.1 of Diadema setosum. NCBI lineage: Eukaryota > Metazoa > Echinodermata > Echinoidea > Diadematoida > Diadematidae > Diadema > Diadema setosum. The sequence goes on from CM067071.1 coordinate 18,349,896, forward strand.
CTCGCTGGGTAGCTAGCTCGCTGGAAGCCTCCGTTGGCCCCCAGTTATGGCGGCCGTTATAGCGCCGCTAGCGGCGGTAGGTGAATAGGTCATCGAAATTGAATCGGTCTATAGTCGGGATAAAACCGAATATTAAAGCAATCTACTTATGGTTGCCCTTTTGGCTTTCCATACAAGTTAATAACCACAACAACTACTGCATGCATTATCGTACCTGAGGCCTCACATCACATGACAAAGAGGAGTGAGGTAAAGTACCCTGCACTTTCTTTTTTGATATCCTTGTAAGTTGTATGTAATATGATCATAATCATTCGGGATTAGATTCCAGGCTTGTATGAGTTAGACAGTTTAACGAGTTGTTAAATTTGCCATCCAGAACCTCAAAGACTATTTACTGCACTTCCACAGGTTCCAGTTTTTTTACTCCGTGCCCGCGGTATTGAACCCAATCGGGGACACGTCCTGCAGCAGCTGCGTCGGGCCGGGTAGTTCGGCGCAGAGAGAGGCTCTCGCGCTGTGCGCAACGGTAGTTAGTCGGGGTTATGTTCCGCGGAGACTTCCCACGTCTGATGGCTTCACGTAAATCCAGAGTTTAACATTACGGAGGAGAGCACTAAAAGTAAGGAAAAAAGATAACAACAACAACAAAAAAATTCCTCCGGAAAGACGGATAATTTTCTTCTTCTTGTTTATCGATTCTGCCTCCTTCAACCCTGTCTAGAATAGTCTATTATGCGCTACGTAACGTACCCTGCCTTGCTAACTTAACTACACTTAACGACAGCGGCTGTTTGCACAGCGGTCTGGTCAGGCTACCTGCCTTGCCAAACAATCGAACTAGAGCATTGCCATTGCCAAGACGACTAGAAAAGGGTCTAACGTTAGATCTAACGGTAGATCTAGCTGCTACTAGAAATAAGCACTAACCGTACGTTTAGTGGAGTGCTACATAACTGCCAGCCTGCTCTGCTCTGCTGGCAGGCAGGAGGATGGGGTGGCGTGGATGGGGTGATTATGCCATGGCAAGGCAAGTACGAAGTAGACGCCTAGACGTTTGCTGGTAGATGTAAATTTATTACGATAAAGGTTCTCATCATCATCAGTTCACCACTCATGCCACGGATACAGGAACAGAACGAATTTTCCAATTCCATGACGCTGTGGTCGGGTGCAGATGCGACTTATAATTTATTTAATGTGGCCTTGAATTTATCTGTAAGGATGGCATTGATACATTATAAACTCTAATGCCAATGGCAAAGGGAAGATTATTCCAGTCCCTGTCAATGGTTCTGGGCAGATAGAGTAGAAATCGTGTGATGTCTGTCGGTGCTGATGGACTCGTATACTGTTTTGGGCATCTGGTGTAAAATGCTGACTTGAGCTGTTGAGTGAGTAGAATTTCTTTTCTTTCTTTCTTTCTTTTTTGATAATTTTTTTTTTTTAAATAGATAATGAGAAACCTGTTACATGAAATATTAAAGAGCATATGTGACCGTGCACCTCAAAACGAATATAAAGTCGCACACACTGATTTTGCGTGAGGACTGAAAATAAGTGAAATGCAAAAATTTGGTATCATAAAATGGGCAGGAAATTTAAGTGTGTTTTTTTTTTAGCAGTTTATCTCGAACATTTTTGGTAGAATAGTGTGATTAGGTGTGTCTTTAATCCCTTTTTCATTTCTGAAAAACCTTGTCCACACTCTTCACTTTCAACACCTAATAACTTTTGAAAGGATAGTGCTACTGCTTTGAAAGTTGGCATTGATTATGGACAGAATGTGTTAATGAGGTATGCTTAATTTCAGTTTAATCTGATAATCCCTTCATTGTTGTTACTCTGGTAGTTTACTTCCTGTTTTTTGTCTCATTCATCGCACAGCCAGCACGGTTTGGTAAAGATTAAGCGCTCGAATGGACACTGTATTTCAGAACCTCTTTTCTCAGTTCACACTTTTCCTGAGTTTGTGCTTTCTTTCCAATATTTAGATAGGTTTGGAGAGTCCATTTGATTTGAGTTATACATCATTTTAAAGCTTAAAGTCTGCTCTTTCAGAATATGGTCTTAACTAAAAATTCATGTCTGCCGACTTTTTGTTTGTTTTGAGGTGCAGGGTCACTTAAAAAAGTAAAGTTGATGAAAATTGATTTTGAAATGGCTGAGATAGCCCAAACAAAGCGATCCTAATAAACATAGGTGGGACCCACCTATCATTTGTGACCCGCTACAACAAAAAGGTCCTAAAGTCACGCACGGTCGAAGCCGTGAAAATCGAGTTTGAAGTCAGAGCATTAAAATTGGTCAAAACTTACGATTTTCTGATTTTGATATGTCATTGGAGTCTAACATGTCTTCTTTCATCTGTCGAAATTTTGAAGCAAAATGATCAAAGGAAAGATAAAAAAAAATAGCGTTTTTCTGAGCCATGTTTTTTGGCGTTTCAACAAAGCAGAAACTGGTTCGAAAATTTGGATTGAGCGCCACAGATAGGTTCCGCCCCTAACAACGACCAAAGTGATCTCATTGGTCAGTTTGGTGCTTGCTGCTAACCGAAGCGTGAAGCTCGCACACTGCCCAGTCGACTGGTGCGTATGGGCGGGGTGCGCTATGCTCAGCCGCTTCTCACATCCTGGTCACTGATTGGTTGGTGAGGAGACCGCCGAAGCTGATGTGCTTGAATGAACTCTTCAGGGGTTGCTAGGGCTTACCTTCTATTGTGTAGAGGTGAAAACTGACTTGCGTGTCCCTTGATCGCGATTGCGTCGAAAGGAAGACTTTTAGGGCGCTTTTCTCAGAAAGATTAGGGGATTATATCATGCAATTTTCAAATAATCGACCTCGCCCGACTTTAGGATCATTTTGTTGTAGCGGGTCACATTTGGATAAATTTGCCTTTATTTACTTTTTCTTGCTTTTATGAACTAAAGTTTGAGTTCCTAATAGAATTGTACTATGCTTTTTACTATTTCATTAAGTTAAGTGGTTTCTTAGTACTGTAGGGCCTAGCCTATCTTGCAAAAAGTTAAAAGCCAAATCCTCACCTCAACCAATACAAAACCATCTCTTTAACATACTTGTCAGCCCTTTTTTTGCTAGGGCAAATAATAAGCAAAACAGGACAAAAAACAAAAACTGGTCAAAACGCCAATCTCTAGCGTCTAACGTTAGACATGCGTGTAGCTGTGGGTTATCATGTAGAAATGCACACCATGCATACCTAGCTGTGAACACTGCCTATCCAATATTATATCGGTATTAAACGTTAAATCGAAATCCACTTTTGCTGATACTGTGTTTCGTAATACAGTGTCATCCAGTAATTTGTGTTGTTCATTATTCAAGCCCCTTACCCATTAAAAATCTCAAATAAGTAGGGTGTAATGATTGCAAAACTTCTGGAATATACCACATAAACTAGTTAAAGTAGTTTATAGCATTGATTTATATTACCTCTTGTTTAAAAAAAAAAAAAAATCTGGCATTTATGAGTGAAGTGAAGTAGTGTCTACACGTAATCCTTATGACATATATGCTTAAAAAAAAAAATAAAGTGAATGCTGTGGAACCACGCTAGATACGCTATGAAATTCTGGAGCCTTTCAGTTGCATTATCCTCTGACACAATACTCTCTAGCGCGCCTCACTAACTTCATTTTAACCAGGACTCATAACCTTTTCTTTGTAACCCTGCGCCTTTAAATAGGGGTGTAAGAATGTGTGTTTTTCATATTTCACAGGTGCTGATTCTTAACTTGTCTTCCATTGCCAAGGGTCTGGCACCCACAGCCATGGGGAACCACTATGCAGGGTTCAGGGCAGCACTCCCATCTCTTTTGTGTCTTCTTCTGGTCCCCATGCAAGACGTTCAGGCGGCCCAGCCCCCAAATATTATCTTCATTCTTGCCGACGACCTGGTAAATATTGTTGTTGTCATGACTGCTGTGACAGCATTGTTTGTACGGTTGCCCTTTTCTTTAGTTCTTTCTTTCTTTTTGTGGGGGGGGGGGGAGGAAGGTTGCCTCATCTATATCTTATGATTATACAAGATGTGACTCTCTGTAAGCATAAAGTTGGTTTCTGGTGTGCAAATCTGTGCAACTTTTGCTTTCTGCTGAACTGATGCGAAATTTTCAAACTCGCAAATATTTGTTTTAGAACTAAATATGTTTAGAACATATACAGAACTTATAAATCCTGTATGAACTTGGTCAACAAGTGGAGGTCATGAAATTTGCCAAGTGTGAAAATTCAGTTTACACTTTTACATGTGCAGTGTTGTGTGTCGCTGCTATTGTTCGCCTGCAATATAACCAACTTACGGCAAGACATTGTATTTTGTCATGATTTTATCCCTGGTGAACACTGCATCTTGTAAATTATACAATAGGAATTTTATACAAATGTACCACCACAGAATTGGAAAAGAGTGCATTTTATTATTTTTAAAAAAAGTCCCATAATTCATTATTGATAAATGTTTGATATTTTGTAAAGATTAACTTACCTGGTATACATGTAGTGTAATTCCATATTGTGTATCATTGCATTAAATGCACCTTTCATTTTGTGCTTACCGATACAAACAGGTACATGATGTATCTAGCAAGATCTGCTCTAATAGATAAATGCTTGATTTCTGACCGCATTAAATATAGAATTTCTGACTCTACTGCTTCCATTACTCATTCTACTACTTTCCACTATCACTAACTGCTGCTGCTGCTACTGCTACTACTGGTACAGATAATTTTTAGGTACCAGAAAGTGCTACATCTACTGCTACAAGTACTTCCATTGGTAGAAGAGAGTGAGAAAAGTTTTGATGAAGTAATGTTACCTTTTACATTTGATTCCCTCCCTCCCACCCCCTCCCTTCCCCTCCCCCTTCCCCTACCTGCAGGGATGGAATGATGTGAGTTTCCATGGCTCCTCCCAGATCCCCACCCCAAACATAGACACCCTGGCCCAGGAAGGGGTGATGCTGACAAACTACTATGTCTCCCCGATCTGTACCCCAACCAGGAGTGCCATCATGACCGGACGACACCCCATCCACACAGGTATTGCGATAAGGAAGTGATGAGGCAAAGGTCATGTACCGTATGTCCCTCCAAAAAAATTACAATGGGACCCTCTGCAATTGTAACTTTAAAGATAGTGAATCAATCCAAATACAATTTCAGGGTATAAAAAATTACCCACACGTTACGGAAAACCCCATCTGATTTGCTTCAGTGGTCAAAGAGAAATTAGGAATTTTGTAGAGTATGTCAGAAATCCCTTCCCTTCAAGTTCTGTCCATTGTGTTCACACATTATGCAGTTCCAAGAGCATCGGAATTGTGCTAAACTTTAGAGTCAGACTCGTGACATGCTATACAACCATTCACATTTCTCTGTGACCACTGAACCAAATTGGATGGGGTTTTCTTCAAAATATAGCTAGGATGTTATATTCTAAGACTATGAAGTAGCATTTAGGCAGTTAAATCATATTGGAAGTTATCAATGCAAAAATCTGATTGTGGGGTTTCTCTCGGGGGGGGGGGGGGGGGGGGGGAGACATACCGTACATCTATGCATTGGTGAGGAAGCATAGCTAGATGCGTCTGCAGGAAGATAAAATGATATGGGCATACAACTGTAGATGGGCAGCTTGCTGGATTTATAGCATGAAATATGACTGCACTGTAAAACTGAGCATGTGTCCTGAGATTTGGCAGATAATGTGACTAGATTTTAAATGAGCAAAACGCACCTTTAATCAATGTTGAGCAATGCATTGCCGTGGTTATCATTGTTTTTTTAATGAAAAAAATATTAAAAAAAGATACCTTTCTACTGCCCTGGAAGACAACGTATTCTACGGAATTTGAAGCACTGGCAAAAAATACATGAATCTTGTGTTTTCAGAAAATAATAACACAAAATACAAATGGAGGTTTGGATTAAGAACTTGCCTCAGCAAGATGATGTTTTTCTTTATCTTTTTTTTTCTCATGAACAGAATAGATGTGACAGGGCCAAATTTGCAGCTAGTGTTGTGTCTTTGTTTTTTCATTGTCTGAATATCCATGAAAACCTACCAATCCGTCAAGCCCATCTGCTTACATGTAGCTGTAAATTTTCATATGATGAAATATGCTTTAGTTTGCCTTGAAGTAGTGTGAATGCCATTAAATTGCTACAGTTTACCTATTGTGTGCATGATTTGTACTGTCCAATACACACTTGGTGATGATTGTTGTTTTGTTGTTGTTATTGTCAGTATCACTACACTGCATACTAACTAAGCAAACATTTCTTGATTCAGAAGTCATAATTGCATGCATGCCTGCTATTTGTTTCCACAGGCTGATGGATTTATCGAAGTTAATGATTGAATGAATGCAGATAATTACAGTGTACTAACAAATTGATGGTTTCCAACTTTTGCTAATATGCACAAGTTTAAACTAAAATAAGCTTTATGTATTAGAAGTATTTGTTGTCCTATTGTGGCAGGGAATCGCATGTGCACCTTCCAACCATCTGTGTGTTCCTTATGGGCTGTACACTTGCTAAACTCATTGCTGACACCTTGTTGTATGAGAGAGACATCACCTATGTTTTGTTATCTCTTCACTACTGATGGCTTTGCTAATCCATAGAGAACACAAAATAAAATAATGTATCCTACCTCAAGGCTTGACATTTAACCTGTTGAGGACAGACTAATTTTGCTATAACACGCATTTCTCATAGACCCCTGCCCGAGTATACTCTTGACTCGCCCTCAGTGGGTTAATAGCGGTGGCCTGGTGGCCCAGGGCCGCAAGAAATAGATGTTGGGCCACCACTTTTAACTCTTTGTGTGCCACGGTGTAAACTGCCTGTGTGCCATATTATTCTGAGAATGCAACACATGAACACTTTTGGGAAATATTCTTTTTAGAAAAGCCATATAGAGACGTTTCTGGTAGACTTGCATCGAGCAAAGTTAGGGGAAAATTCCAAGCTTTGCTGCAATGTAAATTTTATAACCAAGCTATGAATCCATTCCTCTTGCAAATAACCAGTACAGCGGTAGCTGTGCTATAATGTATGTTCTTTTCCAGGGGCCCGTTTCACATGTGACAAGCTACTGAAATCCTTGCATCTGATTGGCTGAGAGCAAATTTGTCATAGAAATGTGGCGGTTGTCACTGATGACAAGTTTTATGAAACGGGCCCCAGGTCTGGTATAGTCATGACTTTTGCAGGCACATCCGCGACAGGAAATTAGAATTTACTTGAAAAGTTTCCATGGAACACCACTACCTGATTCAAACGCCCTGTAACACAAGCCACACTTTTGAGGAATAGAATCACGGGTGAAGCTTTCATTGTAATTTTAAGTTAATTGGCATTTGGAGATTTATTGATCGGCTTTGGCGGGATTGTGAGTTTTGAGCAAAATATGCAAACTTAGGTGTCGTTTGAGTCAGGCCTGCGAACATGGCACATAAAGAGTTTGAATAAAGAAAAGATACACATACATTTTGGTGACCCGATTGGGCCACCAAATTTCATTGTCGGGCCACCAAATTTCATTGTCAGGCCACTAAAAGAAAAAGCTAGTGTTGAGCCTTGCATGCTGTAAAAATGCATCTCTCTCCCTGTCTGTCTACATTGTATTTTTTTTTCTTTTACCTATATTTTTGCCTAGCTACAGTGCATCTACATGTACCTACCTAGATGTGTACAATGTCCACCTAACTTTCCATTTGTAAAGTCTTCTATTCTACTTCATACTTGCCAACTAGTAAGATTTTATCAGATTCAGTAAGATTTTTTACGTTAAAAATAGCAAAATCAGATTTTCTGTCAGAGAAATCAGATTTTAAAAAAAATATTTAGAATACCTTTTCATGTGTATTTTCTGAAGATTTGACCGAAAGTAAGATTTTTAACTTCAGTTTGTATATAAAATAAGATTTTTGCAATCCACAAGTAAGATATTTCGTCTTGAAATGTTGGCAGGTATGCTACTTTACCCGTTGAGGACGGACTGATTTTGCTGCAACATGCATTTCCCATTGACACTTGCCCCAGTATACTCGGGACTTGTCCTCAACGGGTTAATACAGGTGTATCTTGCTGTCTCTCTATCTACACACTATCCACCTATTCTTGTATCTATCTACAATGTTATACCCACCCATGCTTCACAATCATTTTTCAACCTGGGATCTACTTTAGTTCTTACAAACTTTTTGGAGGCCCATAGATCGAGTACAAATCTTTTGTATTTCATTTTTTGGCCTACATCATAGCCCACCTGGGAGACCTTCGTTGCCCATGGTTTTAGAAACATGGTATTATGCATTGTAGCTATTAAAGATACCAGTATTCCTCGTACCTATATTCCTGTATTCCAAACTTCCTGTGCGCCTGTCTATCTGAATATCAATCTAGCCATCTTGATAGATAATTTGATATCTGACTTTCATAATGTAAATACATGTAGAATGATATCAGACAAATAAGAATGATAAGTCTCATTTAATCCAGACATAAAGTAACATTCTAACTTCTCACGCCATTTATTTCGCCGATTTGTTGTTATGTGAATTTTGCAGGTCAGGTGCTGTTCTGGATTTTAACAACACATTTAATATAAAACATGGACTCTGATACCGACCTAAATGCTCTGTGCAAACCTGGTATAACATGTACCTACATGCACATGCACTGGTATGCCGTTCACAGCATGTGAACAAGGTGCGTGGTATTAAATACAGTTATAGTAGGCCCTCTCTAAGTCTCAGAGGGCATAGTGTGTGAATGGATTCATGAATTTGACTGGCTGCTCATAATATTGTTGGGAGGTTTTGATTCAGAAAAAAAAAATAAAAAAAAATAAATATATACATGTATGTACATTGTATACTCGCACTCGCTAAATATGGTGTATACAGTGCAAGCAAAATGAGATCCAATCAGACATATATAAATTCGAAGAGGTGTAATGTCATGACCGCACAGCCTGCCAATTTGTTTCTAATGTATACATGTTTGTTATTTTTTCGCAGTTTTTTTTTTTTTGAGGGGGGCATATTAACAATTGTAGCCCTTTATCCCCCTCCCCCCGATAGTCATAGTTGCTCGCTTATTGCAAGACTGCATTGAGACACTAGACAATGGAACCTTGTTATAACAAGGTCAGATGTGAATAGCGAGATACCTGGTATAACAACATACAATGTAAATTTGCCCATCCCATACCTTTCATATTCTTTACTTGTCATCCCTGATAGAAATAGACATACCTGAAACGAGAAAATTTGCAGTTGTCCCAAGCAGACCATTGTAGCAAGGTTTCTCTGGATTGGTTTACCCCAGATTCACAAAATACAAGCAAATATCTTCCGTTTGGTACCATATTCCATGAGGCCTGAGACATGCCCCCCTCTTTTTTTTTTTTTTTACATCATTAACATCTTAAAGGACAAGTCCTCCTTTACTGACATTTGGATTGAGTGTATGCAACAATATTTATTAATAATAGAACACATTAGTGAGAGTTTGATGAAAATTGGACAATCCAATCAAAAGTTATGAATTTTTGAAGTTTCTGCTTGCAGTCACTGCTGGGTGAGAAGACTACTACAGCTTGTGATGTCACATGTGTAGAACGATGTGAAGAACTTACACTGTATAAAGAAATTCAACATATTTTTACTTTTCTCGCATAATAAAAGAAGACTTGACTTGCCTCTTTCAGAAGGCAGGGGGAATAATATTACCTTTAACATATACATATTTACGTCAAGTGACTTGTTGAGGAAATGTGCACTTTTTTCAAAAAATGAATATTTGTGAAATTCTCTCTATATTTTCCTTATATCGTTCTATGCATGTGACATCATACACTGTAGTGTAGTAATCTTCTCTTCCAGCAGTGACAGTGCAGATAATTTATAAATTCAACACTTTTGATGGGTTGTCTGATTTTCCACAAACTTTCACTGATGTGTTCTACTAATATTGCTGTATTCACTCAATCCACATAGCCTATGAAGATTGACTTGTCCTTTAAACATCTCATGGCTGTGCTCTTTAACTCCTTACAAGCCTACTTGCACAAAACTTCCACTAACAAGTTTGCGCATATTTCATGTGATCGTTCCCATAAAGTGACAAGTACTTTTCTCGCTTGGATCGCTTTGATACCGACAGGTCTTCTGCATGGAGTTATAGACTCTTCCAGACCATACGGGTTAGGGTTGGAAGAACACATAATGCCTCAGTTTATGAAGGAGCAAGGGTACAGCACACACATGGTTGGAAAGGTACTTTAAATTGTCATATTTTGTTGTTCATATTGCATTTTTTAATATTCTACCCATTTTGGCTGTTTGTGTTTGTATTTATTTGATTTAAATATTTGTTTATTTCTGCTGTTCTTCCTTAGAACTCAAGTCAAAGGTTAAGATTGGTAATGGTTAGCCCACTTGAAATGCAAGAATCTCAACCATCATGATTTGATTTTTCAAATTATTGCCAAGGTGGGTAACCAGTGCCATTCTTTGCCTTTGATAGAGAAGTGTGGAACAGTATAATGCAGGACTCACCTGTGCCATTATGTTATTATGCATGTTATGTCTAGGGCTTCAAAGCAGTACTATTATAGCTGATGAACCTTATGGTCTCGGGCCCGATGAGACCATCATGCCACAATATCTTAGGCGTCTCGGCTACCGGAGCCACATGGTGGGAAAAGTAAGTACAAACCTCAGGCAACACCCTGCAAAGTAAAATACTTGGTGTCCAATAGAGTACTGAAGTGTGATATCATGCCCATTCCTCACCAGGGATGCTGGTTCTTGTGTCACCCAAAATGTCTGTGATCACAGTGATTGCTATATTAAGCCATGCTCGTACAACTACCCATGTTAATACATTGTACCTTGTTCCATCCCACATATGTCTGTGAACACAGTGGTTGCTATTTTAAACCATGCTCGTAAAACTACATTGTACCTGGTTTCAACCCACTGCCCAAAGTCTTGTGCAAGAGTATTTTTTGAGGAACCTGCAGTAAGTTAAAGAAACTGACATCATTACTTTGGTAACTGCCAAATGTGAATTGGGAGCTATCATGGCTCAGTGGAGAGATTGCAGGCTTCAAATCCAAGGTTCCTGCTTCTAGTCCCCTGGCGGCAGGGACTCTGCCCTAGACAATTGAGGTGCTTTATGCACATTAACTACCGATATTCAGTAGAGGGAGTTTTGATACATATTGTGACTTCATCACAAAACTGCCAAAAAATTTATTCAGTTAATCAGGTAAAGATTTCTTAAAAGTTTTGAAATTACATAAGTCAAATGCAAATGGACTTTCCTTAACCCACATAAAGAATGACAAAAATATACACCCTCTGTACAATGTGTATTCAAGAGTTCAATCGCTCCAAGAGGTGCTCTGTGAAATGAATGGGTCATAGCACTAAGATATAGAACTCAGCAGCAACCACTTCGAAGGGATTACAAGACTAGGCTACTCCCTAATACCAACTTTCAATACAATAGCATCATCCTCTCAGAAGTTATTAGAGTTGGAAGTGAAGAGTATGTATGAAAGGGTCCTTAACAAAGGGAAAAGGGCCTCTGAGACAAACTTAATCACACTATTTCAAAAAAAGAACAAGCTCCTGTTCGTGTTGTGATTAGTGGTCATGCACCATCTTAATGATTTTGTGATGCATGATCACAATCCCACAGTTGCTTACACACCAATTCATTTCAATTCAATTTATTTCACATCTCTTAATGATGATAGTAATAATAATAATGATATTGTTATAATAGACATTTCTAGAGCGCCTTTACCTCTGGAAACAAACAGCTATGAGATGTCATCCGTGGTCGCCATTGGAGATAAATTACCAGGCAGTGATATTACAAGTCCAGTGCACATGGGATATCAAAATAAGTAGGTCTTCAAGTTTTGTTTGAAGTGATCCAGTGGTGGTGATGATTTCAGAGGAGAAGGGAGCTTTTTAAGTTTCTACGATAAATACATTGCACAATTACCCCATACAATATTACTATAATATTATGAGAAATATGATAAAATCATACTAGATTTTCAATGGCAATATATTTTATCAAATTATTCAATACTCCATTATTCTTTTTATATTTTAAAAGAAATGTGATTGATATGATCTTTCCAACTTAAACATTCATTGATAACACCCCAAAATGTAATACTATTAGCTCTTTTAATCTCAACATCAATAATTGTAATATGTATTAAATTTGCAACAACATTTACATTCCGAGACTTCAAAATCATATAATATATCTTTGTATAATTTATTGGTAGTTTGTTGGCTAAAATCCATGGTTGCACTTTTTTTCATTTTAGTACAGTATTGTCAAGCTGATTAATCATTGCAACATGTTTTCTAGGTAAAAACAGGCTGGTGTCATCAGCAAATAAAATTACAGATAAAGTATTACTGGCTTACACATTACAAGTCATTATAAACATTAAAGATAATAGTGGTCCAAGGTCTGATCCTTGGGGCACACCAACTGAAATATATCCCTAAATTGTGAATTAACATGATCTATATGAACATATTGCTTTCTATCACTTGAATAACACTGAAACCATTTCATTGCTGTACCCCATCTTGATATATCATAAGAACTAAGCTTATCAAATAAAATAGAATGATCACGCTAATCAAAAGCTTTCGATACCGGTAATTCAAAAAACAAAACAATACAAAACAAAACAGAACTACAATGTACTAGTAATTTATCTTCAAAAGCTTTGGCAAGTTTCGTCGCCGGTCACACAAACCGACGAATCACTCGATTTTGGGTCAAATTTTCGATTTTGAGATTTTCAATCATTTCGATAGTAGACATTCCATACTACATATTCTGAAATTCTCAGTGTGTAATTCGGTGTAATTTTTACGTAGTTATCACTTTTGTAGAAGTATGTAATTCCATTTGTGAAAATTATTTGTTTTCCCCATAGACGCGTGTGTTAAACAATCAGGCGATTCGACGGTTCGGTGACCGCGCGTATTAGTACGCGCGATCACCGAACCGACGAATCAGTGCGCATCGACTTGCGTGTTGTTTTTGGGATTCAACAGTTCATTGACCGCGCGCATAGTGCGCGTACTATGTAATACATGTGTTGACAATGACAACGCTCAATGCACATGTACATATGGACACACATGGAAAATGACAACGTTCTTTGCAGACCGAAAATACATGCATGCAGCTCTTTGACGATTTCCCGCTTATTTGTTAACAATACAATTCGATAAAAACTTCACAAGTTAGAGCAAGAATTGAAGTCTGGTGTACTACAAAAATAATTGGAAATTATAGACATAAAAGTGTAGCAACCATGAGTCAAAAATGGGCTAACTTCAAACGCGTTTTTCTCGAATTGTCATTCTTACGCAAACCTGAGGGATTCGTCGGTTCGTGTGACCGGCGACGGTTTATTTACTAAATCAATTATTGTGTATATCGTATTGCATCCTTTTCTAAAACCAAATTGGCGTCAATATAGAATGTCATTTTTAACAAAAAAATAAAACAGATCTTTTTTTTGTATGATTTTTTTGGTAATATTTTACTAAAAATTGATAAAATAGAGACAGGTCTGTAATTATTTACAGAATAATGTTTTATTGCCTTTCTTAAAAATTGGTAACACTTTGGCGATCTTTAATGCATTTTGAAAATGCCCTTTTCAATAGAAGCATTGTAATATTGCACAAAGAAAACACAATTGCATCAATAGAAGTTGTGGAAAATCCATCATACCCTGCTGATTTATTAACATCAAATTTTAAAACTCATTTAAAACATCTGAAATTGTTGGGATAGGAATAAAAAAAAAATAAAGAATTGCAGTAACTTTTCCACGCAAATATTTTTAAAAAGAATCATCTTCAGATCTCCTTAAAAGTGCATTATCATGAATCTCTTTTCCAATTTTATCAAAGAAATAATCAAACACATCACTTATTTCTTTTTTATAGTGATAGACCTTCCCTCAAACCTAATTTCATTTATTATTACTCTCTTTTTTTCATATTTGATATTTCATTTATAACTCAAGTGGTTTTTGCATCATTCATAGCATTGTATTATTAAAATTTGATATCATAATTTTGTTTTGCTGTTCTTATATATCATATTGTTAACTTTACTTCTGTTGTTCATACATTTTCTTTCTACTACAATGTATCTGTTAGGTTTCTTAAATATTTCTTAAACAAAGCATTTTTGTTTACACATTTCTTTTTTTAATTTCTGAAGGTAACCAGGGCTTTTTATGTATATTTTTCCTTTTTCTAACCTTTATTTCAGGAAAAAACTCCTTATATAATTTACAACTCAGAATAAATGTCTATAAACCCTGTGTATTTCTTTATTTGCATCATTTATATCCTTCAAAAATCTTGTATCCAATCGTATCAAAATCTTATCATATACCTCAACAAAAATGCTTTCGTCGGTATCATTGCAAATATCTAAGGCTGTTCTTCTTTTTGAATTTGATATCATTTTGAATAAAAATTCCAGCTCTTCCTCCTCTCTTTCCCTGTCGAGCATTACCAACAAATGTATACTGTGGGAGAGAAATGAGCCCTTCACCATCTTTCAACTGTGTTTCAGTCACCCGTATAATTGATATTGACATATGTAACATTTCTACACATTGACAAAAATTATTGAAATTTCATTTGGAACTACAGCAGTTAAAATGAAACGAAGATGATATATGTGGATTCTCAATTGATTTTAATCACAGAATTCACAGGGAGTATTTATGCATTATGAGTATTAACTTCACTATCAAATTCAGATGTATATATGCATCATATTGTTGAATGTTTCCATTACAAAGAAAACAATTATTTGCAATTTATGTTAGAATTCTGCCTGTTACATAAAACACAAACACAAGAAATCAACATTTGATACTTAAACCAGGATATACATATACTGTACCTCCCCCCCCCCCCCCCAAAAAAAAAAGATAATCTTTAATTCAATACAAAAAAGGTAAGTTGTACACCAGGTGACTCTCAGTTATACTTTGTATAGGACACAGAACTTGGAAGTATGGCTCAAGGTAGGTTAGTTGCCAATGAACTAACATCAAAATGTGCCTTTGGAACTCTGAAAAGTTCTGTGAAGTGTTGACGCAAAGCAGTGCTTCTGAAATAGTCACTCAAAATCCATCAATTACGAAATGTCCTGGTGCAACATACCTCCACAGGTGTTCTAATCCATTAAAAGAGTCATTATCACCTGGGTATCCCTGCTCAGATGATACAAATTTACAATTTCAGAAAGTAGAGTTTGACAGCTCCTCACAACTCACATGAGGTATGTTGCTTGCTTGTCTCAAAACAACCATAGCTTTCATTGCCTTCTTCTCTGTGGTAGATTACATTCTTTACGTCAGGTATAGATAACAGGAAATGTCTGCTTTTATTGCTTTTTGACAGTGATTGCTATGGACTTCAAACTATAACATTATACAAATAGTGAACGGTCACGAGTGCGATGGTACAAGATTTTGCACGAGGTGAAAGTTAGAGGCGCTCTATTTTCGCCTCGTTGAATAGTGCGCCTCATCTTTCACCGAGTACGGAATCTTGTTCCATTGCATGAGTAAAGACAATAACTAAAAACATTGTTGATTTTATACAACACCTCGAACATCAACAGGTGTGGTTGTCACAGATTCTTGAATTTACATACTTGCCAACTAGTAAGATTTTATCAGATTCAGTAAGATTTTTTACGTTAAAAATAGCAAAAACAGATTTTCTGTCAGAGAAATCAGATTTTTAAAAAATATTTAGATATACCTTTCATGTGTATTTCTGAAGATTTGACCGAAAGTAAGATTTTTAACTTCAGTTTGCATATAAAATAAGATTTTTGCAATCCACAAGTAAGATATTTCGTCTTGAAATGTTGGCAGGTATGAATTTAGCACAGAAATGACAACATTTTTCTGTGAAAGATGCATGAGTAGCTGCACAGTCACAGTCTCCGTGTGTACGTACACTCGCGAAACCGATCAGTTGAAGTTGTTTACAAAAACGAGTGACAAAAGTATGCGCCTTAGCGCGCTTGTAATTGTTGAGTGCGTGCGAGAAATGTTTGTTTATTGTGACATCGGAGCCATGCGATGGAACAAAAACTCCGATTCAATCGTGAGTTTAACATTGGAGTCAATGGAAATGGTTGACGTCAGCCATGCGCTATCCATTTTGGCTAAAACAATTTAATTGCAACGTGCGATGGAACTTCTAACTGAATGTCACGTGATGGGCAATCGACCAATCAGATAGCTACATTCTTTTTAGGTGTTGTTATAGTAAAGATCGGTTTCTAAAGGGCACTTGCTATAATTCAATTCAATTCAATTCAATTCAATCATAGTTTATTTCCAATCAACGAAAATCAAAACATAGAAAAAAGTATACATGTCATGAAATAATATTGTTCAAACATTTGCAAAAGATTCATGTAGTATCCGAGATAAATTATATAACAACATATATTTATATATATATACAATAATTTGGAGGAACAATACATATATACTTCGTGGGCGTGCGGAAAATAGATTCGATTATGGAAAATAGTGATCCACTATAATAATACCCTTACCTTCATCAGACCACAACATTCAAAGAGTTCCTTTACAATTGGACAAAATCAAAATGATAAAATAACATATTTGTTTCCCCTCTGCCCTCCATCTTTTTATTTATTTTTTCTGCCAAATTTTCTAGTGGCATCTTGGGTTCTTCACAGAGGATTACATCCCGAGCCGACGTGGCTTTGATTCATTCTATGGTTACTACGGGGGAATGCAGGATTACTTCACTCATGAATCAACTGAGGTGAGAGGAAAGCACCTCTGTCTTGATACAAACAGAGATGCCAAGTGTGATCCTTTTTATTTTAATATTTTGTACAGGATTTTATTCTGGGATATATATATATATATATATATATATATATATATATATATATATATATATTTGTGTGTAATATCATTCATGCATATACTTTCATATTGCGTTCGACAAACTTGTTTTTTTAATCAGATGAATGAAAAGTCAAATTGACAACTGGTACTTGAATTGAATTGAATTGAATTGAATTGAATTGAATATAGCTCCTAGACAATTTTCGAGTGGATGAGAAACCAGTCAGAGCAACTGGTCACCGTATCAAATTAAATGCTGCTGACAGACCAGTTTACTGAAATAGTAAAAATGTATGAATGTTTATTCCTGGGGAATCTAGCAATGACTGTCATTATGCAGTTCAAATATTTGTAGTAGATGCATGAATTCCAATGCTTGGTATCTACTTTGCACATTAGATGTTGCATTGTTGGGCAGAATTTTGGCAACATTTTTGGATGTCAGGAACAACCAGAAACGTACAATGTATGCATGAAATATGGGAATGTTTGATGAACTCGCCAGTCTGTTTGTTCTTTAAATGTTAAAGGGATTCTCAGTAATGAAAAAGGTCATAGGTCACCCCTGTGCTACATGTTTGTATCATATCCACATTTTCCATTCTAGCACGGTATGCTGGGATTCGACTTCCACGTCAATGGGTCCGTCTACAAGCAGGTGTTTGGCCAGTACTCCACCGAGCTCTACACTGCAAGGACCCAAGAGATCATTCGGAAGCACAACCCAGAAGAGGTTTAATAGTGGCATTAGCTGCAGATGATAATGAAGAAAATGGAGATTAGTTATTATCATCACTGTAATACCCATCTAGTTCCAAAACGTCATATTTCTGTGTTAATAACCGATGTTGTATTTTTGTATCTAAATTTACATACCATGTACTTATCATTGTACCATGTAGGTAACGATTTTTACTTTGAATAATACTTTCTTGCTTTCTTGGCAGAGTGCCCTCAGAGATGTGTGATCGAGCGTCACAAAAGTCACGCCATTATGTGTCTCTAACTACTTTCGCGCAATCAATGAGGTCTCGTATTGTACTGCAGCTGTTCACTTTTATACTTTGAATGCTGCAATGCAGGCTGTCTGCGGCTGTAGATGAGTGCCTAGGCTGTATGTCTTTTAGTAACCTATATGTGCAGCTGATTAACAAATCGCCCTACATCGACGTAAATAAGCACTGAATTGATCACTGTTTTAGTCGTAGCCATGACAAAAGAAATCACGGGCATACATACTCGGCAGGATTCGAACCTACAACCTCCTGATTTCTGGACAGGTGTCTTATTCACTAGACCACCAAGTTTCCGGCAGTGAGTACTGCATAAAACAAAACCTATAAAAATCTGGTTAGCATGTAATGTCCATAAAATAGATAAACAGAAAAGACTTGCATAATAATTTATGGACTCTCGGATTCTTTCGGCTTCTGATTGTTGTTTCAAGGTGTGTTCATTATAACTTCATCCATCATCCAACTCTATGGCTTTTTCCAATGTTACAGCCGTACCTCGACAGAATGTGAACTTGTAAGGCCCAGGATGTGCGTGGAAAAAAAGAAAAAATGTCTTACAATTGGCATAACTGTTAAAGCGGACATTTCCATGCATTCAAAGTAATTTTTCGTGCTTGGCCGGGTGAGAGGAGCTTTGGGTGTTTTTAATTCCACGGAATCAAGATGTATTTGCATTTTATTCAAACTGGAACATACAGCAAGCAACAATATTCACATGCTTTTTTTTTTTGCGCTAGTTTCTAGTTGTGTGAAATACGCTAAAATTTCAACACCGCAAAAAATTGCTGCTTTTACAGTATCCCTGAAAGTCATGCGGTTATCCATGTCCCAGTACTTCTTCTCAAACTTCTAGATTTAGCTTGATATAAAATATATGATCACAATGTTAGTGTGCAGTTCACCTACGTATTAGGTGACTATCCAAAATCAGATCATGGTTCACACTAGCGGTTTACTTTCTAGACTCAGTCTGAATCGAATTTAGAGATGAGACTTTTAGTCTATGGTCTGTAATATTGTATACCAATTTGTAACAGATGTATTCCTAGAGTGTCTATACTGTACATGATACACAGTGTATGTGTGTATTTTTTGTTATTAATTGCAGTTTTTTCCTTCTTTTATCTCTTTTTAATTTCTCCCTGCCAGCCTCTCTTCATTTATCTAGCTCATCAAGCTGTGCATAGCGCCAATTATCTTGGGCAGTACCTGCAAGCTCCTCATAAGTATTACACCCGATTTCCAAACATCACCGATGAAAATAGAAGGAAATATGCAGGTAAACGGTACAAAATATCTATCTGTACTTTAGTAGTACACTGTACAAAGTGTACGTGTTCCCTGGGGAAAAACAAAAACGAAAACAAAATAAAACAAAAGAAAAAACACAATTAATCAGACCATGATAATTAATTTGTATACAGGGAAAACTTGGAGAGGGACCGTTTTTACAAATAATTGATTACCATCTACCAGATTAATTTCTCACAACACAAAATATGTCTATAGGACAGTTGCCTTTTACTTTCTTCCTGTTGCAGAGATTTTCCTTCGTGAATAACAGTAAAGAATAAAAACTCCTTATCGGCAGGTCTCAAAATGCTGATGATTATAGAGAGGTGCCTTTTGCAGTCAACAGAGCAGCAACACATGACAGAAAATAAAGATTAAGTAAGGAAATCCATAGTACCCTTAGTTTATAATACTATAATAGGCATGTCAAAATTCATGTGATTTGGTAGATTTGAATTCGTGTAGTATATCTACACAAAGAACAGGTACAATTGTAGATCTCATGAAAATGTTGAAAGTGAAGCATATTTCATTAAAAGGAGAATGGCACCCAAATGTTTACATGGATTGTTTAAATGCAGCAATATTGGTAGAACACATCAGTTAAGTCTGAGGAGGATCGAACATTCCGTTCAAGAGTTATAAATTTTTAGAGTTTCAGTGAAGTCAGAGGAAGATTTGACATTCTGTTGAAGAGTTATAAATTTTTAGACTTTCAGTGAAGTCTGAAGAAGATTGGACATTCTCTTCAAGAGTTTAAGTTTCAGTGAAGTCTGAGAAAGATTGGACGTATTATGTTCAAGAGTTATCAATTTTAGAGTTTCAGTGAAGTCAGAGGAAGATTGAACATTCCGTTCAAGAGTTATAAATTTTAGAGTTTCAGGGAAGTCTGAGGAAAATTTGACATTCCGTTCAAGAGTTATAAATTTTAGAGTTTCAGGGAAGTCTGAGGAAGATTTGACATTCTGTTCAAAAGTTACAAATGTTTAGACTTTCAGTGAAGTCTGAGGAAGATTGGACATTCTATTCAAGAGTTATATATTTTTTACATTTCAGTGAAGTCTGAGAAAGATTGGACATTCCGTTCAAGAGTTATACATTTTTAAAGTTTCAGTGAAGCCATTGTGAATGAGAACACTGCAACAATTTGCATCATCACTGGAGGATAGTTTATAGAAAAAATGTTAAGAGAATTAAACCCATTTTCTTCATTTTTCTAGCATAACATAGGAGCATTTGACGAAACATGTATTAGAAAGCTGGGAGACATAATATTACCCTGAACATATGTTGGTAACATGTCAAGGAAACATACTTTTTTATTGAGAGAGAGAGAGAGAAAAAAAAGAAGAAAATACTGTTTCGAACTGCAGATGTGTACAACATATTCTTGCATTCACTCACTGCACATATACGGCTGTAGTTGTGTACTGTGGGCATGATATTCCTTTGAGTTAAATTTTAACAAAGGTAGAGTTCTGTTTGACATGAGTGGAAAGGACAAATAGTGACTTTTTGATGCCTGCAGCTATGGTATCTGCACTGGACGACTCTGTGGGCAACATCACGCAGACTTTGAAGGATAGTGCCCTATACAACAACACCGTTATAGTTTTTTCCACCGACAATGGCGGCCCGGCGCATGGCTTCGACAAGAACTACGCCAGCAACTGGCCACTCCGGGGGGTCAAGCACACGCTGTGGGAAGGAGGAGTCCGGGGCGCCGGACTGATCTGGGGGGCCCCCATCGAGAAGCCGGGCCGGAGGAGCGATGGTATGATGCATGTCTGTGACTGGCTGCCAACACTGTATGAGCTGGCAGGAGGGGATTCGAAGCAGCTTGATAACCTGGATGGGATGAGTGTGTGGGGAATGCTGTCCAGGTGAGAATGATTATGGCATAATACTGTAAAAGTGGACATTTTTTGCAGTTTTGACATTTTCGGGCAACCAAAACCTAGCGCAAAAATAAAAGCACGTGAATATTTTTACTTGCCTTATGTTCCAGTAGTTGACGTCTTGATTCCGCTGAATTGAAAATGCACGAAACTCTTCTTACCCTGCCAAGTGCGAAAAATTAGTCGCGTGAAAATATCCACTTTTACAGTAATATGCAGGATGGGTGAGCCAATAAAGAATACCTGAGGAATATTATTCATTGGGAAAAAACATTGTGTAACAGGGTTGAACTTCTGCAAAGTTGTATTTGATCCACTAATTGAACCTATCACGTGTCAAGATTTTAATCTACATGTACAAGCTACAGTATGTATCACACAGGCCTATCTCACGTCTTTTGTTGGATTTTTACCTTTGCCAAGGGAGGAAGTTATGTTTGCATTACTGTTGGTTTGTCTGTGCACAAAATAACGCAAAAAGTAGTTGGGGACGAATTTGGATGAATCTTGCAAGAAAGGTTGAGAATGACACAAGGAACAGTTGACTAATAAATTTTGGTTCTGATCTGGAATTTTTTGTGGATTTTATGAAGGATTTTCAATATTTTGGCAGGTGGGGTCAATGAACTGGGGAGTTCAAGCTGCGTATTTTCGAGGTTTTCATATGTGCACTTAAGTGCGTGCTCTAGTTTCTGCTCGAGCGAGGTGCGCGCGCAGCTGAGGGTTGATGACATAACAAAAGGCGTCTATATTGGGAAATCGGGCGATTTTCAGCATGCATACGTATGGATGGAAATCACTGATCTCTATGGAAGAACAAGATCATTAGTGGAAAGTAGCTTCTTGATGGAGGTCTGTGCTCTCAGAGTGCTTCTCTAGTTTGTTTTTGTTTTTGTTTTTTGTTTTTGCCTACACCACAAAGCTATGCCGAAGGCAACATGCTTTCAGGTTGTTTGTCTGTCCATCCGGATGGATGAACAACCTTTTGAACTTGACCTTTGACCTTCAACGGTCAAGTGAAATCACTACAATTTTGCTTTTTGCTCCATATCTCGGAAGTGGCACAAGGTACAACTTTCACGCAACTTAGTAC
The DNA here is from genome assembly GCA_033980235.1 of Diadema setosum. Classification (NCBI taxonomy): domain Eukaryota; kingdom Metazoa; phylum Echinodermata; class Echinoidea; order Diadematoida; family Diadematidae; genus Diadema; species Diadema setosum. The sequence goes on from CM067071.1 coordinate 18,372,230, forward strand.
ATGTACTTGTACATATATACACCCCATGTACTGCCCGACACCGATACTCTTGGGAATTTGGGGGGACATGGGTCAAGGGTCAAAGGTCAGATTAAATCTCACAAAGCATCTGAATAAAGGCTGGTCTGGACTTATTTGCATATTACTTTTTTTTTCTGAATTTGAGGGAAATTCTAGGTGCAGTGTGGTAGAGGTAAACAGCAAAATGTGCGCCAGAAAAAAAGTTGAATGTCCTTCCACTGTGGTACCATGGAGGTCAACAAAAGGCACAAACAAAACAAAATGGCCACACTGTGACAGTGAGGATGCTTTAAATATCTCATATATGTCATTATGTCAGATGAAGGAGCTCCTTGGTCAGATATCATCATGGAAAATGTGTGCAGACAGTCATTGGTTTCTTGTCAACTATTTCTTCCCTGCTTGCACAGGGGCGAGGAGTCGCCAAGAAGTGAGATTCTGCACAACATTGACCCCGTTGGCAACTTCTCCGCTCTGAGGATTGGCAACTATAAGGTCATTCAGGGGATAAGCTACAAGGACAAGTGGTCAGATTGGTATCCACCAGAGGGCGTGTCAGCAGGTAAAAGTTTATGGCAACCAAGGAGACTCTTCTCACTGCCCATAGAGGGCAACCAACACAATAATGCCTGTCTGTGATTACAGTGGTGGTTCCGCCTCCCCTTTAATATTTTTTTTCTTTTTTCCCCCTCTTTTTTTTTGCTTGTCAGCTGATGAAAGGTGGAAGTGGTATGAGAAAATACTAGTTGAGGCCCCCCCCTTTTTTTTTTTTGCTTGTCAGCGGACTAATTAAAATCCGGAACTGGTAAATAAGCTGCTTTGCTCCCCCCACCCCCTTTATACAAAATTCCTGTTTCCACCCCTGGATTACAATGAGGCACATGTTACCCCATTTTTAAGAGAAATGACAGATTTCCCTCTGTGCGTGTGCTATATGCACTCAAGTAACATTTTGACAGGGCGTACTTCAACTTTTTTGTCACCTTGGCCTTTTTTTTTTTTTGGACGGAGACACATTGCTATTCCTGAGTGAGCTTCTTAATCTACAAATATGTCAAGTTTGAATGTATCACTGATTGCTAATTGAATAAACTTGGCAAGTTTAGCTTAGTGCTTAAGGGCATAAAGGGTGAATGAGATTCATGGAATGAGATTTGTAACATGATTGTAAATGATTTTTTTTTTTATTTTTTTTTAGGGGGGAGGGGGGAGGCATTGGGCATAAGGAATGAGTAGGCATAGCATAACTTGTAATTGTCAGAACATGGTGTTTCAATCACATTTGTTTGCATGTACATCCAAGTTTTCATGGGATATTAGTGGATTATGATTTTTTTTTTTTTGTATATTGTAGGCAAATAGAATTCTATTTTTGTAAATCCTTGCCAGAAACTCTCTTACCCAAGGTGAGATTAAATACTTTGATATAAATTTTATTCACAAACACCCACAAATTGTGATCCGTGTAACCATTTCAGCTTGGGAGCTACGCCATTACAGCAGTGCTAAAGGTGCCAAAGTTTGAAAAAAAAAAAAAAAAGGATTTGACGAGACATGCTGAAGGTTCTGATAGATGATTGTTATACAAATGATGCATAGGATGGAGTGCGTTAGTGGAGACGTAGCGCACTCGAGGGTATTTACAATTGTGAAACATGCACGAGGCGAAGCCGAGTGCTCTCTTAATTTCTAGGATTTATTTTTAAGTCCTAAGGATTTATTTCTTTAAGTCCTAGCGGACTGTAAATACAGACAGAACCTTAGGACTTAAAAGTAAGTCTTAGCTAGGATTTAAAAATTTAAGTCTATGTTCGACTTAAATTTCAAGTCTATAGGATTTATTTTTTAAGTCTTATTAGATTACGTTTAAATCTTTCTTAGACTTGTTTTTAGAATAAATCCAGCTTGGATTTAAATGACGAAAGACTTATTTTAAGCCTTCCTTGGATTTATTTCAAATAAATCCATCATGGATTTAAAATCAGACTACTGAAAATGACAGCCAATTGATGCACTTTCTTCACATGTAAAGGTCTATTTATTTTAACAAAATCAAACTGATGCATTTTTCACAAACATCAATAAGTTACAAAATATAGAGATGATTGTCATACACATGTAGGCTCCAGAAAAAATGAAATACGACATGATGAAAACAGAGCATATTTTGCAATAGTCTCAGATGGTCACATCTTCACATTCATGTTACTGATGCTTCTTTCACTGTGTTCTGTAAACAAGTTACTAGACGACTGGAACCTTCATTGCCAAATAGATTACTTTTTTTCACGTTTTTTTTTTAATCTTGCAAGATGACTCCATACGACTCGATTCACATTCATTTTATGTATTTCTTTCCCTGGTGAGCATCGTTAAGTCGTAAGATGGAAACTATGAACAAATATAAGATTATATATGAATTCTAATAACTTAAATTTTAGAAATGATGCTGTGTAATAAACAATACAGCCTGCATTAAGTTGACGTTTAGATTTACACGCTTTGTACGTCCCATGCATGCAATTTAAAGAATTATTTGATTTTTTGGAATGATGCATAGTATAAATTTAATCAAGAGGGAAGCAAAGGCCAAAATTAGTGTAATCAAATTAGAAAAGAGAAGAAATTTCCCTACACAGAATGGTGTAAAGACTATGAAAATCAGCTACGAAATAAGGAAGATATGCCTCTTTTCAATTTCACACATTTCCAGAAAACACATCTTGTCCAGTCTTTATGAACGTCCAAATGAGGGAATTGATGATGTCATTCCTTCAAAATATTTTTACACTTTTCACCTGCATGTATTTGCATATTCATACGGACTAGTCAAGAAATGTTTTCTGAAAACGTGTTACATTTCCTTATTTCTTACCAGACTTTCCTAATTTTCCACTATTCCGTAGGGAAAATTTACAATTGAATCCAAACTGTATTACATACAACATTAGGGAGCAAGATCTATGTAAACTCTGAAGTAAATTCACCTTAAAACATTAAGAAGCTCAAATAACAATTAACATTCTAAACTTACTTCTAAAATTCCTTGAATATCGATTGTCTGAAATGGATTTACATAAGTACATTTCCATACTGCAATTTGGTAGACAAAATGTTTGACAAAAGAATATACGAATTCCTGCTTAATCTATTGATATTTAAGAATCCATCTCAACTGATGACAGGGAACCATCTCAAGAGACTGTTCAAGTGAGATGGACCACTAGTTTCTTAATTACTTTGATGTCATATCTCGTAACAAAGCACTATGTTGAAGTGATGCAATCTGAATTTTTAACTAGAATTATCACTCATTGTGATTAATATACCCCCACCCACAACTGAGGGAATTAGCTCAACCAGGATTATTTTTTCTTACTTTTTAATAAAGAAAAAAATTACCATGGCAATGCACTGTTCCACCTCTCAAATCAAGTGCTCAAAAACCGAGTGAGCAAGAGAAATAAACTGACGATTTCTATGGTTTTTACTAAAAATTGTGTAACCATGGCAACACAATGTTGGACATTAAGAAAAAAAATGAAGTTTGCACAACTAAAGGCCCTATATCATAGCCGTCATATGTGCCAAATTTCAAGCTAAATGCTAAAAGGGTGAGGGGTTTAGTTGAATTCACATTAGTGTATCATTTTCATGCAAAATATACTTTTAACATGGCAACACATTTTCCACACTGACAAAAGATTTTTTGCACATCTAGGTAATGTTGAGGTAGCATGTGCCAAATTTGAAGCCAAAATGCTCTGATGTTTGTATGATTTTCATTGAAAATGCACCGTTACCATGGCAACACATTGTTTAACAATGATGAAATATGAAGTTTGCATATTTCTGAACTACAATGGTTGCATGTGCCAAATTTCAAGCCAAATGCTCAAAGACTGAGGGAGTTACCTGAATCCAAAATATTTTTGTATGATTTTCATTCAAACTATGTTGTTACCATGGCAACACAATGATCAACAATGACAAAAGGTTAAGTTTGCACATCTACGTACCATAGTGGTCAGGTGTGCCAAATTTCAAGCTAAATGCTCAAAGACTGACGTTGTTACATGAATCCACAATATCTTTGTATGCGTTTTAGTGAAAAGATGCTGTTACCACGGCAATGCATTGTTCACCATTGATGAAAGGTTAAGTTTGCACATCTATATGCTAAAGTTGTTGCATGTGCCAAATGTCAAGCCAATTACTCAAAGAGTGAGGGAGTTAACTGAATCCACAATATTTTTGTATGATTTTCATTCAAAATATGTCGTTACCATGGCAACACATTGATCGACACTTACGAAAGAATACGTTTACACATCTACATACCACAGTGGTCTTTTGTGCCAAATTTCTAGCTAAATGCTCGAAGACTAAAGGAAGTTAGCTGAATCCACAATATATTTGAATGTTTTTTTGGTTTAAAAAAAGCTGTTACCATGGCAACGCATTGCTCACCACATTGTTTCCATATCTATATACCATAGTGGTCATGTGTGCCAAATTTCAAGTCAAATGCTCTAAATTTGTTTAAGGTGCCCATCTGCGCTGAATCTATCCTTCCTCGTGGGTTCAAGCACATACTTTGGCTGGAAAACCAAAGTTTATTTCTTTATAAATAGAAAGTTTCATATTAAAGTGTTTAGCCACAACGTCATAATGAAAATAGCAACAAATCAGCGCTCAATAAATGTGATGGACAATGGCTCAACAACACTGTGGGAGTGATGAAAATTAGGTAATCGTTGAATAATTACAAAGTGTTCAGGGTAACTTAAACTTTCTTCTTTCAATTTAAATCAATGCGGATCTGGCATTACTTTTTTTTTTTTCATCCTCAACCAGACATAATATACAGAAAACAAGCCAAAGATGAACAATAAATAAATTGAAACTTGAAATATTGTTTAAATGTTCACGTAGCAATGCAAATGCAAAAGTGAGGCACACACATACATGATAGTACCTCTAAAGGAAACATTGCGGCATTAACTTTCCTTATTGTGTTATTTTCATTTAAAAATGCACACAAAAAAAATTACAAGGAAACTTTACTACAACCAGGGCATGACAGATATGCTTCTTGTGTGCATGGATTTGTAGCTCAATATAAATGGAAAAGTGAGGCACACATAACATAACTCAATATCCATGAGTCAAACATTATGCATGATAGTATCTTCAAAGGAAACATTGCAGCATTTTACCTGCGTTACTTTGATTTAAGAATTCACCGAAAATTAAGAAAACTTTGCTGCACATCAGGGCAAGTCAGATATGCTTCTTGTGTGCATGGGTTTGTGGCACAATGTCGGAAAATCTTACTAGCATCATACACTGACGTGTTCTTGAAGTTCGTGGCTAATGCCCAGAACGAAGCCCTCACTTGGGATTGTAGCAGTACATGAATATGCCGCCACAAAATCAAAGAATGCTTCAAGCACCCAAGCATATTTGACGATGAAGACATAGTGGGCTTTAAAGAGTCTGTCAAATTCTTGCTTCCGGTCATCTCCAGCTTGGACTTAGTATGGTCTTGTCCAGGATGAGAAAATATTGGATGTACGTCTAGTCACTCCCTTAATATCTGACTAAGCAGGGCTGGCTGAAGGTGGCATCTTTAGCATGGCTGAAGGTGGCATCTTTAGCATCACTGAACTTCGCGCTTCTCGCTCGTGATGTATACGTTTTGCGCGGATCAACATGGCGTTTCCCGTTTGCTAGGGCTTTCAGGTGGGAGAATCTCCAGATCAGAAGATGCTTGGGGCTGGGGTTGGAGTCTCTGCATCAGCAATGCCATGAACATTGGTTCCTACCTGAAAAGAGATTTCGAACTACATTTCACTTGAATTGTTTGAGCAAATGACAAAGACTACAATTATTATCAAATAAACTTTGCATCACATAGAGGGAAGTTAAGTTCTCAGTGAGAGGGCACTCTGGAGGGAAAAAATATTAAAATATAAATTTACATATTGATCTTAAATACAATATTCATCACATAACTTTTAGTTTGTGTTGTACAAGTAAATATTTCTGATATATTTCGGAACATACTATTTTAAAACATTTTGTCTCATCTGGTAAACCTCAAAGCCTTGAAAAAAATTCCCAGAAATCAGATTACTTTTTGCCATCATCGGGGTGGGGTCTACTTGATATTTACATGTTCCAGACTCATAAGATATTTGATGTACATATTATTACAAATCAATAGAAGTCAGCATGCATTTTTAATGTGTAATTTAATGAATTTAAAAGAAAACTGTCAAAACACGGTAGATACCCCTACACAATACTCATTGCTGAATGTTCTAAAGTTTGTTTGAGAAGAATCGCTTCAAAAACACTGATATATCAGAGAAGAAAACTTTGCATTTCTCACGACAGCATGAGAAATTCAGATTTTTAAATTCCACCTGTTACTGAGTACATGCAGATTCTACATGAGTCTTGCTTTGTAAGATAAGAAGCTAAAATATTCTTCTCTAAACATGAGCTGGTACTTAAAAGCCCATTTAGTATGCATATTGATAATTCTCAAAATTGGAAGCTCAATGATTTGATCATAAACTGATTTCAAGTCTATAAACATTAAGCATATACTGTACTTACAGGCACATAGTCTTCTGCACCAGGTACTGCTGGGCATCCCTCCTTCATACATTCTCTTTAACATATTAGATATGACGTATTGTATCAGCTCTGACAATCCCTAACATTCAGTTTTTCGACTTATTATCAATATCAGATTGGCGGAAGGACTTACTGTCTCCATCCATGTCTTCACATCTTCTTACGATGTTTTACAACTAAGGGTAGTTTCGCTTGGCAAGTGCAAGATTCTATTGACGTAAAATGGCCCCCATCTGTTCACCATCTCCTGCACTTTTCTCGGTACAACTGGGCAAAGTCCGCATTGATCTGAAAATAAACACAAAAACTGTGAAATATCAGTGATAAGGAAGTGGAAAATGAAAAACAGAAATGCTTGACAAAAAAAAAAAGGAAGAAAACAAATATGCTTCGGGGGTATAAACAGTCGCCATAGCCACATTTCTAGATTTTTATGTAATTAATTATTTCTTATTGGTCTCGAGGGTTGTATTTCATGCTGGAGGAAAAAATGAGACCGATATCTCTGATTTTTGTTTCAGATGTTATCGTTAAAATCAATTTTTAGAAATACCAGGGATGTCTTGCATATCTAAACACCAAGAAGGGATAGTCCTGACGGAGTACTCCTTGGAGTACAAATTATAAAAATAACAGGTAATTTGCATTCCCTTTATCTTAAAAAATATTAAAAGTAAAAAATAAAAAAAGGCCTCATATATTGTAAAACTTCATTACATTCTCTCACTGGTGTATGTGATGCTTAAAGCATACATCTCGGCCAGAAGTGTAGATCTGTAGAATTTTTAAGTCTAGATCCTTCTACTCAAACACAGATCACCACATTGATTATGCTACAAAGAGAAAGACTGGAGTAGAATATCTTTATCCAGGTGCGAAATCTTGTTCCATTGCACGAGTTAATCCCATACATTATTTGTTTCATACAACGCCTTCAACAATAACACTAACAGACGTACTAGTTCAAGAAAGAGTCTTGAATTCAGTGCAGAAATGGCAACCATAAGGCCTAGGTGTCCAGGCCTAACACCACTGAGTGGTAGTAATAATAGTGTAAGTATTTTCATGGAATGCAAATCAGTAGCACATTCACATTACATACACATGTACGCAGCCAAGTGCAAGTAGCATTGAAGTTGATTATTCCAGTAAAATGAGTGACATGATGCACGTTTGATAGTAAGACCTAAGAGTGTTGAGTGCACATGCCAAAGGTAATTGTTTATTGTGACATCAGGCTCAGTAGACCTAGTCATACAATGAAACAAAAACTGTTTATTAATTGTAGACCCCCTATTTTAATATGGGAGTCAATGGAAATTGAATGGTGATGTCAGCCAATATGGCCCATGCGATAGAAGTTTTTACAGTTCAGAGCTTGACACCACTGCACTGGCATTGCAACATTGGCGCCCTAAACCCTGGGGCGCTCATCACATAGCCTCAGGGGGCTTCGTGTTTGGGCTGGTCGCAGTTCTATTTTAGTGCCCATAGGGTCTACGTAGGCCTACTATTGGTGGCCTATAGAAACCCATCTAACAGCATATGCCCTACATTTTATCACAGCATAGGGCATGATAAGGCCTAGAATTGTGCCTTTCTACGTAGAAATTGATAAATCAAACCTTACAAGAGTGTAGGAAGGGGTGAACTGACACTAACTTGTTACTGTTACTCAGTCAGTAATAGACGACAGTTAGGCCTACGCTACAGTAGCCTGTTAAAGTTATGCCCATAGCTTTACCTTTCAGTCAAGACACCAACATCGTATATCATTTATAGGTAGAATGGGCGCTTTACAGAGTCCCTGTATTATTACACTTGTACTTGCAGTTTCACCGAGATAGAGCCCCCACAATACTAGTATAACGTTAGCCTACATGTAACTTGTTACAATGTTTGGATAGACACATTGCATTAGCCATGAACAGCTAACGTTAGCACTGGCGCTTTGAAAGGGATGGACAGCGCTGTATACAGTGGCAAGGCTCAAACTCGCCAAAAATGTAGGGCGGTTAGTGCACATCTTAACATCTTTTATCTTTGGTTACTGAGTCCCAGAGTTATCAAACACATTCTTAAGCATTCATACAGTAATATGCTCACCTTTAAGCAACTTGGTCAAGCTTCCGTCAGATCATGCCCTCAAAAAACTCCGGCCTGCATGACTTCTGCCTTCAAGACCAACTCAACTGTTCGAGTCAATAGCGTTTGTTTGCAAATGGTCGATGGTAGACTGTGTACAGTGCACTGAATGTGTGTGTATGACTACGCTATCGCTAGCATCGCATGAAGCAAAGTGACGGCCGGCCAGGGCCAATTCCGGTTTTAGGCGGTTCAAGATAGCGCATGACGTCATTTACAAGTCATCTGATTGGCTGAAAGTTTAAGTCCTTGTTAGATTTAGATTGCGAACAGCTTCGACACTCAACTTTTAATCGAAGCCACCTAAAATAAGTCTTAAAGACTTAAAATATTTTAAGTCGTAAGAAAGATTTAAAATTTAAGTCCTAGAAATTAAGAGAGTGCATGTTGCACTACATTGTAAATACCCGAGAGTGTGCTGCATCTCCACTAACGCCACGAAATAATCCTGTGCATCATTTGTTTTATAAGATGGGTCGAAAACTAACAGCATTTTTCACGTACCTTTGTGGGTCAATACCAGTCTAATGAGTCAGCTACATGTAGCACTCGTCGATGTTCGTCCCAAACATTTACGCACGTCGCACTCGGAAATCCCGCACATATAAGTACTGTACGTATAAGAGTATACGTACGCCACACATGTTATGCACACAAGAAAGGCCGGCCGGCAGCCCGAACTAGAAGTTGTTTACAGGATTGACAGCGCGTATAGTAGCGCGCGACGCACTTGTAACAACTGATTGAGTGCGCACTGCTAGTGTAAATATTGTGACGTCGGGCCGAGCATGTTAGTGAGAAATTGATGCACGCACATGTGACTCATTTCAGCGCTTCCAATTGGCTACATTCTTGAACCCATTTTATAAAAGGTGTTATTCATAATTCAATGCTCTTTCCTTCCCTGTGCAGAGGAGCTTGGTTTCCAAGATCCTGTCCCAAACTCCTTTGTGGTCAGCTGTCCACCAAAGCCTTCCAATGCATCGAATAACTGCAAGCCGCTGGAGAAGCCATGCTTATTCAACATACGTGATGACCCATGTGAATACTACAACATTGCAGACTGGAACCAAGGTATATGGACAGTCCGATTTTATTTTTTATTTTTTTCCCCAGATCTGTATGTGCTTCAGAGACTTCCATGACTAATTGAAATACTGTAAAACGAGGAATGTTCGTGTGCATTTTCATTTCGTGACTTTCGCGAGAGCCAAGATTTGAGAAATTAGAATTCACATGAAAGTTCTTGTCTACACTATATGCATTGAATGTTAGAGGCAACTTGCGAAAATTTCATGCCGCGAGGCTCCAATTCACGAAAAATTTCATGCCGCAAAAATATCGTGTTTTACAGTAAGACTTTTGCCTAAATATCATTTTAAACCCAGAAAGGTGTGGGGGAGGGGATAGAAATCAGCCCCTTATTGCTCTTTCTGTAATCATTTCTGAACCAAGAAAAATTGCGCCTCTGCCTTTCATGACTCTTTAGTGAAGAGTCTTGCACAGCTTCTGATACCAAATATAGAAAATTTGGAATAAAGTTGATTGTTGCAACTGATTGACAAATTGCCCTACATCAACGTAAATAGGCACTGAATTGATCAGTGTTTTCATGATTTTGAATATAGTTGATTGTGCCATTGGACATTTTACAGGCACATGCATGCCAGAAATGAAATTTCTCATCTGTGAAGCACATGCAGTGACATGAAATGAGAGGAACTAGGCTGAATAGCCTTATATTCCTCCCCCACCCCCCCCCCCCCAAAAAAAAAAACACAACCAAAAAAGCACAGCCTGATTAGAGTGAACAACATCTAGCCAGTTGTTGTTGTTGTTTCTTTTTGTAGCAGAAGGAAAGTCATTTCAATAGATAAATAAGCTTAAGAAAACTGTGGTAAAACAGTTAATTAATATGCTTCTCCCATTTGTCTGTGGGGGCGTACAAAATGTACATATAAGTACAATGTATAGAGTGACCCAACATGCAGATGATATGAAAAAAGTGGTATGTATTTAGAAAGCATAAAGTGGGAAGGACATATAATGTATGAAACAAGGACAGAATTCGAAAGATAATATCTACAGGAAATGTGTCTGTAATTCAAAAGGTAATATTTTTATGTTGAAGCAGTTTTAAATTATTCATCAATTGCTTATGTAAGTCTATAATCTTCACACAGGAACAAAAAAAGTATAATTGTCTCCCCCCCCCCCCCCATCATTCATTCTTATACTCCTTATCTGTTGTTGGTGTTTTTTATTCTTTTGGTTTAATTTATTTGTGTGTTGTTTTTTTTATGCCTCCACCACGAAGTGGTGCCGGAGGCATTATGTTTTCGGGTTGTCCATCCGTACGTCCGTCCTTCCGTCCGTCCGTCCATAATGAATTTTGTGGACAGCGTAACTAAAAAACCTTTTGAGGTATCCTGATGAAACTTGGCATGTATGTGTATTAGGGGGTGAAGTTGTGCCTGTCAACTTTAGGGTGCACATGCTCAAGGTCAAAGGTCAAAAGGTCAAGGTCAAATACGTAAAATTTTACTATTTCCACCATATCTATGCAATGCCTCAAGATATTTTCTTGAAACTTAGTGTATACATGTATTACCCAATTAAGATTCTGTGGTGAAAGTTTGGGGTCATGAGGTCAAAGGTCAAATAAAAATATTAAAACTTCACTTTTTTCTCTGTAACTTGGAAATTGTTCAAGGTATCTTCAGTGAACATAGTATATATACATGTACTGACTGGCAGTGATTATCTAAAGAATTTAGGGTTCATGGGGTCAAAGTTCAGGGGTCAAAGGTCAAGGGCAACACTTCAAAATTTTACTATTTCCCTCATATTTATGCAATGCCAGCAGGATTATTTTTTTTTTACACTTGGTGTATGCATGTATAACCTAATAGAGATTCTCTGGAAACTTTTTTTCCTTTTTTTGTTTGCCTCAAAGGTCAAAAGGTCAAAGATCAAGGGAAAGTGCTGAACTAATTTTTTCCTCCATATCTCGGAAGTGGCTCAAGTTATCTTGAAACTTTCTACATATCTGCCTGACAGTGATTATCCTATGAATTTTAGAGTCAAAGGCCAGATGAAAATGGTAACATTCCAATGTACTTTTCAATACAGAAATTGCACTTTTTCTCCATACCTTGAAAATTACTCAATGCATAAACTTATGAATGGGTCAAAGTGAAGTTAAAGTCCTTAAATCCCCAAATACATGCTCTCCTATTCATCCAATTAAACCTAGGTCAAGGAAGGTGAACATTCAACACATTTGTGACAAACTTGTCATTTTAGTATTTTGCCAATTTTGTGAAGATGTAATCACACTTTGTCCACATGTACTATAGACCTATTAGGAGAATCATGCATTATGGCGGAGGCATACCAGTCGCCTTAACGACATTTCTAGTTTCAAATTTGATGTACTACAATAGCTAGGTAAAATGTCACGACCAAACTACCCCTTTGTTGCTGGTTTTTGTCAATGTTCTTCACTGTTGATATAATAGTCCTTGCATGTGTCATTTTGTTGTCCACCAATACAAGAACAACCACCCTTTAAGTGCTATTTAACCTGTTCCATAAGGGAACCTGGTGGCCTGAGTATTAAGTCTGTGCGCATTTCAGAATTCAATATTGAACGGGTCAATCGTCCACACACACATGCTCTGGCAGTTCAGTGCTTGCTACGTTTTATAATGACCATCATATTTAATTATTGTAACGACTACTTTGTTAGAATGCCAGCAGTAATGAATGATGGTGTTTGTACAATGGTATGTAGTAGTATGCACTCGTGGTGATTATTAATTTGTGATAATCATAATGACACATTAGTATAGATGAAGTAATGATTTTACTAAAGGTACCCTTATTCTTTCATTGTAACTATTACAGTGATAAGATATGATCTAAATCTTTATTAAAAGAGTAATAGTTGTTGTAGTGGTAGTAGTAGTAGTAGTAGTAGTACAATTTGTAGTACACTGTAGTAGTAAAAATGATACTTATACTCAGAGTTGCCAACAAGTATAGGTTTGTTTGTTTTTTTGGTCCATATAGTAATTAATGTTTATGATTGTGTGTGTGTGTGTGTGTGTGTGTGTGTGTGTGTGTGAAATTGGATTTATCATGCTTAATTTGTGCAAAGATTTATGGAAGAATTACCAATGTCTAACCAAGCATTGCATCATCATCACCCTTTCCTTTGCCACCCATTGCAGATATCCTAAAGGAGATGTTAGCCCGACTGGACGTTTACAAGACCACAATGGTCCCCCCGCGCAACAAGCCTTCCGATCCCAAGAGCAATCCTAAATACCATGACAACTGCTGGGTCCCCTGGGTGAACACTTCAGGGACAGTACCCTGATGACGAAAGTGTGGATAGGATGTAAGGGTTCCCCATTGTTGACGCTCCAGTACTATATGACATGGTCTAATTTTCGTCTGCGAAAATGACAACAAGCCAGTGAAAACTTTCTAACCTTTAAGACACCTAGGCCCGAATTCACGAAGATGGTACAAATGAAACCATGGTTTAAACCATGGACAAAAACCATGGAGCGCCAAGCCATGGAATATTTTGTTACGAAATCAGTCATTTCGTCGATGAAATGATTATTTTGTAACGAAATGACAACATTTTGTAAACTAAATGAACATTTCGTCCATGAAATGATAATTTCGTTAATGAAACGGTGACGTCATTTTGTCAACGAAATGACCAATTTCGTAAGGAAATATTCCAAGCGACACTTGGCGCTTCATGGTTTTTGTCCATGGTTTAAACCATGGTTTCATTTGTACCACCTTTGTGAATTCGGGCCCTAATGATTATACCAGAGGTATGAAGGAAAATCATAGTTCTCAATGACGCAACTTCAATATCAAGGTAACGACAAAAAATCTGAAATATTAGCAAGAAAAAAAAAAATAGTGCAGTGTAAGAGCATGCATTCCTGGTTGTAGTCGCTACATTTTTTTTTCTTCAAATGATTGATTATTGATAATCGATAAATCAGGCCACAGCAGTACATATCAATTTTCTGCGCTAGATTGAATTGCATGCAGCTTGTTGGAAAGTACAAATCCTAGAACGTGATAGACCATCACATAACATTTAAACTACTGAATGGGGCGAGTGTTTGAGGTGTAAAAGTCGTATGCATCCTATAAACATTATTTTACACCTTTGATCTCAGAATACTCCAAAACAACTCATTGTCCTAGCAAATTGCATCGGCCAGACAAGTTTCTTGTCTTGGTAGACCCTTTTGCAATATTGCAGTATTGCAAGCAAATTCAGAATGGTCGAAGATGAATTTTAGCCTTTCTGAGAATAACATGTATGTTTTGGTTTGAACAACCATATTGCAACAAAAAATGTATTTTTGTATTCTGTACATGGACAATATGTTTTTCAGGGACAGTTATTTGAGACTTATGTATATATGTAACTGTATTGTTGATAATTGCTAACGAATTAAAGGGATGGTACAGTATTGGTGGAGATGAGAATTGGGCTTTTAACTTTTTGCGAGATACCAAGAAAACACTTATGATAAAGTACAGAGCATACCATTTTAAGAGGTTTTTAAGAAGTTTTTAAGAAGTTTATTTGATGAAAATTGGGTTTGGAATGACTGAAATATCCAAAAACAAAGTAAAACACAGCGATCGTTATAAAGTGTGGGTCCCACACTTTATGAGAATCGCTCTTTTTTTAATATCTCTGCCATTTCAAAACCAATTTTCATCAAATAAACGTTGAATTCCTCATAGAATTACATGCTCTGTCATATTTCATAAGAGGTTTCTCATTATCTCACCAAAAAATGCTAGAAACCTGAAATTAGGTCTCAACCAAAACTGTACGATCCATTTCAGTAGAAAAAAAAAAAAAAAAAAAACAGGCAAAGGTCAAAATGGTGGAAAAGAGATAATGAGAGAGAAAGGGGGGGGGGGGGAGAGAGAGAGGAAGGGGATATAAAACTGAGAGAAAATTGTATAATTAGGATATGAATCTATGCTTTTGAAATCACATGTAACAGGTCTTACTTTGTTCATGTGTAGACAACCTTGATCTTTTGTGCTGATGTAAAAAGTTGAGTGTAATACTGCATTATTAAAGATACAATTTTATAATACATACGTGTACAGTAGTTCTATTTGCTGTTTTGTTTGTTTTGGCGCCCTGACATGTGTCTTTAATGTATTTTGTCTGTGCCTTGTGTCTTATTCCAAGTGAGAGCCCATGCATTGTACACATGTACCTTACATTGCTTCTGGTCGTAATAAAGTATATTGAACATAAATGGCTTACGCTCTTAACCCGTTGAGGACAAGTCCCGAGTATACTCGGGCAGTTGTCCATGGGAAATGCGTATTACAGCAAAATCAGTCCATCCTCAATGGGCCAAAGGGCTCGTATAGTTTTGGTTGAGACCTAACTTCAGGTTTTTAACATTTTTGGGTTGGGTGAGATAATGAGAAACCTCTTACACAATATGAAAGAGCATGTACTGTAATTACAAGAGGAATTCAACATTTATTTGATGAAAATTGGTTATGAAATGGCTGAGATACCCAAAACAGAGCAATGCTAATAAAATGTGGGACCCACATTTTATTACGATTGCTTCGCTTTACTTTGTTTTTGGATGTCTCAGCCATTCCAAAACCGATTTTCATCATATAAACTATGAATTCCTCTTTGGCATGCTCTGTACCATTTCGTAAGTGGTTTCTTGGTATCTTGCAAAAAGTTAAAAGCCAAATCCTCAGCTCCACCAATACTGTACCATCCCTTTAACCCTAAAAGGACTGGGGGGGGGGGGGGGGGGGCGGAATCCGCCCCCCTCGACGTTTCGCGTTATAATTCCGTTACAAAAATGGGTAACGGAATGTCGCCCCAAAACAGGCACAATTTTGTGATTTTGTGTACATGTCCTATGGAAAACAGTGCTCTGTCATGAAAGTCATAAAAACCTGATTATTTTTACACTTAATCACTTTCATCGATTATTTTTGTGCTAATTATGGTAAGAAAAGTGGTCAGTGACAATTTCCAATGAAAAAACAAAGAAAAACAAAAGTTGAAAAACAAAGAAATACATAAGAAATTCTGAAAACAATAAAATACATAAGAATTGAAATGAGTTTTGGAACTTTTTGTGATGTACAGTTATTGAATATGCTAAAATAGATTTACAGATCAAAAATTAAACTCTCAATACTTTTAATTAGGCTGAAATATGATCTTAAGCTT
>CM067071.1:18390825-18441726 GCA_033980235.1 Diadema setosum
TGTATATATATATACACTGTAAAATGCTGTGAGATCGACCAAGCACCTAGCAAACTCACTACAACAGCTGAAAAGGAATGGAATGGAGCCATTTCTTGAACGATACCTAAGTGACGGCCGACCAAAGTTCCAAAATACCAATGACCACAAGCTGTCGATTCAGTTAACGGATGAGTTTATTTCAATCTCGAAGGAAAACTCCTTGAGCTACTCTAAAATTGTCTGCAAGGTTGTTATGATCAAACATGACACGACGGCCTCTTTCATCTTCAAACTAGCTTCTTTGAAAACAGATTGAGGTCTGTAACAGGGAAAAACAAACAAACAAACAAACAAACGGAATCTGTTATGTCTGAGAGAACTTCACGTCGAAAGTTCAGGTGAGTTATGAACTTTTTCCTTCGTTTTCCACAATCCCCTGCACACTGCGCCGGAAGCTAGTACACGTATATTCGGCTTATTTATGGATGCCATGTCATTACGTTCTAGTTACGTCTTCGGCTTTCATTAAATTTTAATGTGCAAAGGCCATTCTACGCAGAATATCCCTTTTCTGTAAACTATTTTTTTTTTTTTTTTTTTTTTTGGGGGGGGGGGGCTTTGGCTTTTGTTTTGGTTTTGACACTTTTCTGTGGGAATTTCAGGAAGGTTTCTTTTTTCGCAGTAAGTGTACTGATACCTTCCCAACAGCAGATGCAAGATATTATATTGATGTATGCTTCGGCTGCAGTGATTGAAATTTTTGGCTTCTGACACCAGACATGTAGTTTGTACCCGGTGATGGCCAGAGACGCTTTCCGAAAAATTGCGTTGGGCTGACGTCATGCACTAGGACGACTAGGGCGCGTACAAGCCTAGGATGGGTTGCGGAAGCAAATTCTGTCATTTCGGCATCCTGCCCGCGTCAGACGCAGAAAAAGTGTGCGAATCGGCTTGTCCTGGGATATTCCTACAAAGCTCTGCGGACTGACTGCAGACATTCCTAGGATTGTCCTAGGAATAGCTCAGGAAGAGCGCGAAACACCCCGGAGTATGCTAATCGTAGCCGGACAGCGCGGACACAGCTGGGATTTTGTCCAGGAGTGGGAAAATCATGAATGAGGAAAATCAGCATGATTTGCGGACAACATAACTTAGATATGCGGACAGTATAGGAAATAGGGCAAGGTTATAAATTAGGAGCCGATTTTTCTCATTTGACTGCTAGCCGTCATGGAGTTCACACCAGCCGAAATTCACTTTGTCCTAATAACAATGATCCTTATGTGCAAAGATTCGTTAAAAAAAGTTTTAGTGAGTATTGGTCTCTTTACAGCGTAGGTATATAGTTGCAATGTTATTTTTCTGTTAAACTTTTAAGACAATGTTTTAGTCTCGATTTTTTGATAGGGGTTTATTGGTGTACTATTATGACGTAAAGTTTGACACTCATAAGCGGGCAACATGCGTTTCTTGTTATTATCTATTATTTTTTGTTTTGGTTACGCTGATATTACGCGTGCTAGTAGGATATTAACACCTCACTGTTTATATCACTGCGAAAATTCATTCGCACTGTCATCCCTGACGAAGGGGGAGGCCCCCGAAAATTCGGATTTTGAATAAGATCAAGACAATTGGCATTTAATGCATTCCTCTATTGTGACATTATTATTGCTATTTCTAGTACTGCCAATACGCGGAGCAACTACAATATAGGCCTATATTTAGGTATATATATATATATATATATATATGTCAAAGTACTATGTTCTAAGCTTGAAAAAATAATGAACTTGTTGAAAATGACCATCCTAACTCATTCAAAGGGCAGGACCATTGCTATCTGCGCATCTCTCACATATGCGTGTGCGTGTGTGTGTGTGTGTGTGTGTGTGCGTGCGTGCGTGCATGTTTGTGCGTGGGCCGGTGAAATATCTCCACCCCACTCTCCCATCCTTCTCCCCCCCCCCAAGAAAAAAAAATACTATAATTTTGATAACGTCGTTTTTTGTGTTTTTTTTTTCGTGTTGGGTGGAATGCCAACACGAAAAAATTTCTCGATGTTTGTAATGCAAAGGTAGAGTAGTGTCTAATATGTTGTAGAGCCAAATCCTGGTTATTAAGGTAAAACATAATCTTGAAATGGCTCAACATTCATTTTGTACCTGTTGGAATTTGCTTCTAATACGAAATGATACTGATAACGATTAATTATGTACCGCTACATCCGCAAGTGCTCAAGGCGATTAGAAGTGAAAATGGAGAACGATACAAACATGAGACAATGCACAAGACACAATCAATATGAAAAATAAACCATCTACCTATATGCAAATCTAAGAAGGTGTTATTTTAGTTTGACTTGAAATACATCAATATTGTGAATTTCCCGAATGTCTGATGGCAATTTATTCAAAAGTGATGAACCCGCATAACAAAATAAATGATTGATCCCCGCATTTGGTATTAACATTTGGTACAATGTACAAAATGAAGTCGTAGTTGCCCAGCAGGGGTATATTGCTGAACAAGAGAAACGTTGTAGCGGCACAAATTGTCGCCCCCAGAAAAGGGCGACAACTTTGTGCTGCCAGAGAGCTGACGGCACAAATTGTCGCCTGCCCTCAAGGTACATTTAGGGTGTGTGTGTGTGTGTGTGTGTGTGTGTCTAGAGTGAGTGGCTGATGGGTGAGTATAAGGGAAATGTGTGTGTTTGTTTGTTTGTGTGTGTGTGTGTGTGTTTGTGTGTGTGTGTGTGTGTGTGTGTGTGTGTAATAAGAAATAAAAATGAAACCAAGTTCATGCTGTATTCACCAACAGGTTATTTCGGCCAACAAATTTTCCAGCGATTCACTCTTTCTCAAGTGAAACAGCGAATCGCTCGAAAATTTGTGAGCCGAAATAAACTGTTATTGGTGAATGCAGCATTAACTTGGTTTCATTTTTATTTTTATGATACTATCACACCAACACGTGGAAAACTTAATTGTTATTAATTCAAGTTACAATCAAAAGTGTATTAAGCACCTTTTGGAAAAGAATTGTTCATATCTAAACACGATTATGATAAAAACAGTCTTTCGTCATCGTCTT
This sequence comes from Diadema setosum, assembly GCA_033980235.1. Classification (NCBI taxonomy): domain Eukaryota; kingdom Metazoa; phylum Echinodermata; class Echinoidea; order Diadematoida; family Diadematidae; genus Diadema; species Diadema setosum. The sequence continues at coordinate 18,393,901 of CM067071.1, forward strand.
GTACGGCTCATATAATATGTGACCGTGCATCACAAAACCTATTAAACAAAAAGTTGCGCCGATTTTTATTTACTACTTTTTTAATTAGGATTTGAAATAGGTAAATTGTGGTAACCTTGTCAATCCTCATGGTTATGTTTTGTTTTATTGTTTTTTTTTTGTTTTTTTTTTTACTTACTGGTAAAGCAGTTCTTCTGTATGATTCTAAATATCACATCATAAAACAAATCGGAGATTGTTTTTTTTTTTTTTTTACATTAAATATTTGGGGCAGATTTTTAGGACACTCTCTTCCAGATCCTTTTTTTTCTTAAAAACCTTTACACACTCTTAACCCCGCAATTACTTATTTATTGTGGTTGCTATTAAAGAGTTTCACATCCTGTTTCTTTGTCACATTCATTTTAGAGAGCACAGGTTGATGAGAAGAGCACCAAAATAGACCATAAACATCAATTAAAAGCCCCCTTTTCTCATCAAGCACTTTTCCTGAGAATGTGTCATTTTTCCATTATTTATATATGTTTAGAAAGTTCACATGTATGGATTTATACATGGTATTAGAACGTAGAGTCTGTTCTTTCTCTATTTGGGAGCTTCTTGACACAGGGTTATATTATGACAACTCTTAAAGAAAAAAAAAAAGAAACAAAAAGATTGAACTATAAAGAGAAGAGTTCAGTTTGGTATGATTTGAGTCAAAGTAAGCACATATCATTTCTTATTTTTTCCTGGAATTACCAGAAGTGAGTTCTATATTTATTTTGTTTTTATTTGTATTCATGAGTGTACCTTCGCACAGAGAAATAGTTATTTATATAGTTAATTACAAGGATATGTTATTCATGTTTACATGTAAGTTAACCAAGCATAAAAAACCCTTACATTTGCTATCTACAAGCAATAAGCGGGTGAAATACTCATTGAGCCGTTGTCAAACGCGGCAAATACAGGCTTGTAGAAAGACCATTCATTGTTTGTTTCTTTGTCTTTATTGTTCAATATTCCACGTTTCAAGAAATAAACCATAAACAAGACAAAATGCATGGGTGAATTGTCAAGTACAGCATTTAAGACAATTAAACATGTGAAATATGAGGAATCTACATAAAAGCATAGCTTGTATGGTGTAATTCCCAGATGCTGCTTGATATGAGATATATTCTTACTTGAATAATTGAAAGGAATGTAAATTTATGAATTAGGGATATATGCACGTCGAAGAATATAAAAAAATATTAAAAAAAAGAAAAAGAAAACAATGAATATGATTAAGAATAACAAAAGACCAAAAATTATAAGGGAATTATCATGTTATCAAATTAACAGGGTGTTTGGGGTTCCAGACAGGACCAAAATTTGGGGTTCAGACAAGGACCGAAGTTGGGAAGCTAGCGATCAGAAAGGGGAGACGACCCGCTACTTCAGGCAGGGCATCGTCGACAGCCTAGAGCAACCAAGCAAGGGAGCTTCTAGAATTAACCACCGAACAGAGCAACCAAGCTCAAGAACAAGTCGAATTGGGAATCTGTACTGAAGTTGGTACTATGTTATCATTAAGCTTGCAAACCATCACAACTTTGTAGCCAGTATAATTAATTGATTGTTATATTGTAATAATACAGTGTGATTGGCTACCTATTTCGAGGCACATGAGTTGCACAAGTCGAAAGAGTTGGTTGAATGAAAGGTCTGTTAACAATCTGCTGCATTTTGAGAAAGTCAACCTTTGACTATATAGAAAAGATCCCAGTCGCAGGGAGGACTTTCGTTCCCCACATTCAGAGGAAAATCCCCTGTGACAGGTCCGTACAGGAGAAAAATGAAAAGAATCTTTTTGTCTCGTAGGGTATAAGAATGGACTTCAGTTTTCTTAACAAACATCGAAAAAAACGTCGGAGAGACCACTATAGATTAACTGATACACAAATGATTCAATGTTGAAATAATACAAATCCTGGATCTTGAGTGTTCTATACTGGGGGAAAAAGTATTACAGTGTTCTAAAAATGATGCGAAATTGATTATCCGCATGGCTCTTTTCTGTGACAATAACAAAGAATTAAGTCTTGTTGTACAGCAGTTTCCCATGCCAGGATTCGATAACTTATATAGGGCAATAAAAAATTAGAATATGTAAAATGCAGGACATGCTTGGGAATATACTGCTTTAACTTATACATAACACCTACATTTTTTGAAAATCAACATGAACTTTCCATGTTAACTTCCAGTCAATATAAATATCAAAGAATTCTATGGTTTCAACCTGATTCTATTCCATACCATTTACAAACAATTTGCCCGGTAAAGTGTCGATTGTATTACTGAAAACAATATATTTTGTATTACTCAGATTCAATGACAATTTATTAGCCTGAACCCACTTGAATACTATCTTTAATGCAGCATTAATGGTATTAACTTAAACTTGGGGGTTTCGATTCGAGTAAAAGATGCTGATGTCGTCGGCAAAGTGTAGAAAATAGAACAGAGAGGACGAATTGCGAGAATCATTCATATAAAGAATAATTTGTATAAAAGAGATTGCTAATTTGATAACAGTAAGCCTATAATGGGTTAACTATCATGTAAGCGGTACCATGAACATACTATGTGCATAAACGCTTTTGTTTGTTTGTTTGTTTGTTGCTATTTGTCCGTTGATTTGTATTCCAGATGGGCAGCTTGGTGGAAATCTTAGTATTAGTAACCTTAGTAGGCAGTCTTGTACAACGAAACTGACTTTTAAGGCATATCATGCGGTTACTATTATAGATAGCATAATTAATTACATTCAAGTAATGAAGACAATAATAAACAATGTCGTTGTTTATATTGCAAATCGGCTATTCTGCAGCATTTTCTAAATCTTTTTATCCTTTTTAGGGCGGCCCGGGTACAGTAGAGTCCTTCATTCTACTGCGTATATAAAGAGAGATCAATGACCTAGGGTCTGTTTTTAATTCTGTAACTAGGCAATGGTTAACAATAATTGTAACTTGCATTTTATGATTATTTAGGGCAGATTTAGAGAAAATAGCATTGGAAACATGACATGAAGACTTAACATAAAACTATAGATATCATATTTTTCTTTTTATGCTTCTTCCAGAAAGTGCTGTCAGTGCTAAATAAGTGTTAAGTATCCGTAATCGATTTTTGTGGAAGACGTGAGTTGACCCGTTTGAGGTATGCAACTGAAACTCGGCATTTGCATGAGTGTGTGGACTAATTGCTGCCCCTAATATATACCAACTTGTGAACCCATGCGCTCAAGGCCAAAGGTCATAGGACAAGGTCAACTTCTAAAATATAGAATCTTTCTCCGTGACATGGCTCAAGGTACTGTATCTTCAAAAACCTTGGTACGTATATGTATTGCCTGGCAGTTTATATTCTCGAGGGAGGTTTTGGGTGCTGGGATAATGGGATGAAACGTAAGGTTAAAATAATAAACATATACTATTCATCGCAAGGGTCGGCACTACGTTTTTAAAAGTTTTTTTTATTGGAAAACAGGGACCTCGATTCATTTTGAGGATGCAGGGAGAAAAAAAAATTAAGTAAAAAACAAAAACAAAAAACAAAAACAAAAAACAAAACAAAAAAATCCCCAGGGATTAACGCATCTTGGCTGACAAGCACGAAAAAAAAAAAGTACTGCCCCCACCCGTCCAATCCCCATCCCCCTCCCCCTTTTGTGCCTACCATGAGGGCAAGTTTAGGAACAAGGTATAACTTTAATATGACTTCATGCATTCTGCACAGGCGCCTTTGTATATAGAATATGACAATCATAAACCGTGTGTAAATTGTCTGAAATAGGGCCGAGTTGTCCCTGAGATCGAGTTAACCTGGATCCTCCTGGAATGAAAGTCGATACGCCGACTTACACTTTTGATCTCAGATGTATTACCCGAAGAAAACTGCCATCGCTGCCCTACGTCTTTGAAAGCTTTATTTCAAACACTGATGAGACACTCATTGTTCTTTCATGATAACGCTCAAACTTGGAAAAAGTGCAACTTGTCAATATCGTCTTCAAAGTCAATGTGATCAGTCATGCATGACATTAAATTTCAACCTAATTAGGTATCAATGGAAAGAGGAAGAGTTCCACTTTCCTCGCAACCAACATTGCGCTTTCCACAGTTGTAGTTGACATTAATGAAACAGTAGCCCTAAAGTTGCATAACCCATTGCTTATATATGCACACTGTAGAAACACTTGCACACTTATTTTATTTCAATTTCCAGCATGTGGCGTCCAATAAAAAAAAAAAAAAATCAAGACAGCGCGGATACTCTACAGTACTGAATGAGTAAAAACTGAATCAAAAGTCCAAGATCCGATGGTAGGGCCATTGGTAGTTTTTGATATCTTTATCTATATGACTTGAGTTTGAAAAAGGAATTGTTACCTTATGAGCGTAGAGTTTATGCATCGCAAAATATCACTCTACGCCTATGAGGTTAAGGTTTGTTATTCGAGGGTTAATAGTTTAGCATTTGATTCTTAAATTCTTGACTTCGAGTTTTATCTTTATGGCGAATTAAAGTCTATTTCGAGACGAATGAAATGAAATGAAATTTATTTGTTGTAAATCCGCATACAGGCTTTCATGTATCCATGTTTTCACAAAGGTACTGGGCTTGTGAACCTCGCTCTCCTGGTCATTGGGGTAGAATTAGGAGCTTATAGCAGACCTCGTTATACCCTGTCAGACGGAGAGGAAAAGCGTTGCTGTTGATGGCCTATTCACATAGTCAGGGCATCGCTCGGGCATCGCTGGGATTTTACATCCTGTTCGACTTCTCAAAAAAATCTCTGGACGATGCCTAAATTCCAGCGGCGACCGAGCAGGCTACAATTAAGTCGGCCGGTCGCCGCTCTGAGCTGTAACTGTAGTCATACAGTGAAACTCGTCTCCCATTATGTGGCCTCTACAATTTCCCATGGAATCATAACCTGCCAGTGAATGTCTAAATGTATAGAACGTTGGGTAACCCACGTTTCGCTAAGTTTCGATAAGTTTAGACGCATTATAGAAGAAATGCCAAAAAAAAAAATCTTTAATAAAACTTTGTCCTTCTGTTCGTATGAATTACTTTGTGAAATGAGGTGACATTGAAATCTAACCCTCTTCCACCTAGAAACGTGACGCAAAATTAAGTTTGGAACATAATTAACAATCCTTTTCACATAATATCTTTTATAACTAGGCGGAAGTAGAAATTAGTTATTTTGGGGGAGGCAAAAGCAGCCTCACAGATAACACTGATAACATCAGAAGAAAGGAAATAGGCATAAACTGTGAGGAGAAACCAGAGAGTAGAACACAGTCAAATTGACATGCACGTGAACAAAAAACCGGGCAACGACCTTATACAAAAATTAAATTAATTTTTGTCTATTGTAGTTCTTACAGATGATATATTCTGCTGAAAATTTGATGCATGCAAAGAGAGTGATAATCATGAAACGAAAGGACAAGTAAACTCACACCTTTACAAATGTGTGCATAACGCTCATAGTACTCATTTTGTATACATTAATGACAGGTGCTGGTAGAATGGTTAAAAAAAACTACCTTAGCCCAAACGAAAATGCACTAACGATTATGAAGTAGATTGTCTCACAGATGCGTACATGTGCCTGGAGTTACGTAAATCTGCAGAATGTTTTTCTTTTCATTGGAAAACCAATCACGAAAGATTATTCATTCGCTTACTAAAGCAGATTTAAAAAGACGATAACTTAAACCCCTTCGAGCCAATAGTAATATGACTATATTCCATCATGTATAGCAGTGATTTTACCTAATGAAGTAAGGGCATAACAATTAACAAGAAACCACAAAGTACCATCATCGTTCAGTCTGCTCATAGGTCTTGTCATATTTAAATGCTTAAAACCCATGAATATTTATTGTCTTGGTCATATTCACGTTCATTTTCAAACATCTTGCAAATGCAAAGTAAAATGAGCATGAAAGCGGTGCGGATTGATCTCTAAACTGATGGTTGTTCTCTTGGCAATTTCAAAACAGCTTGGCAGCTCTTATGCATAATAGCAAGGTGCAGGCCATACACTCAGTCAAACACATGTACCCAAAAGCGCGACGCGTACATACACACGCATACGCACGCACACACACATACACACACACACACACACGCACACACACACGCACACACACACACACACACACACACACACACACACACACACACACACACACACCCACACACACATGCACAATGATACGGACCGCTATTCATGCACTTTGGTAGCACTGTATCTCTCCGAGGTAAAACGTGTTAACGTTCGGTGACACTGCGTTATACATGTAGTGGAAATTTGTCGAATGCAGCGATAATTAGCCGTCGTTGTGGTGATGCTCTTCTGAACACCGGCTTCTTCTTTGTTCTATCGGATTCACATCTGAAAAGTGAACCCCAAATGTCTAACATTGCTGTCTTTGAACATCCAAATCTGAGCGCGTTCTTCAAGTTATATTACCGGTCGTCATCAGCAAATATGGCAGGGGTTTTTCACAAGCTTATGATTCCTCTTCTTTTCTGCGGTAAGTTTCCATTCCATCTGTCATTTAAACCCAGGCATATTTTGTTTTTATTAGGTGATCCGAGTATCCTCTCGGATCACCTTCTGTATCTGTACGGATTCTTTCTTCTTCTTCTTCTTCTTCTTTCTTTATTTCTCCCCAAAAGTTGTGCAGAGGTTAGCTCAGAAAGTGCTTTGCCTATCAAGTTGAAACTTATACCATGTATGTATCGTGTCCCAAAGACGACAGATCAAGTAAAATCATAGTGATCAGTCGACCGTGACGTCACTATGACGTCATTATGTGAAAACACATTCTCAATCATATTTCATTAATGGAATAAAATTTTTCAATGAAATTTACGTCACATATATTTGAAGTTCTGCGCATTCTACTCATCTTCTCAAAATTCATATTTTCTCTTAAAACGTGCGCGTACGCGCGCGTTGAAATATTTGTATTCTCCAATCGAGCTCAAAATTTTTTTGCACACGTTTCAGACCATTTGGAGCATTATTTGAAAAATTGAAAAAATCGGACGGACGCGTACGCGCGCGGGCATATACGCACGCACAGCTCATATGCAATAGAAATTTCCCGTTTTTTCACACGAATCGGATGTTTGAAATGTCAAGGAATATTTCTACCAAGTGTCAAGTCAATCCGACTCAATATGACGTCATACGGGCCCGTCAAAGTTGAAATTCCGCGCACGCGTCAATGGCGATATACAGTGCAACTATGCCAAAAAACCACCAATTTTAGATCGGATTTTACTCGTCAGGATGGACGGTGACCCCCCATTTTCTTTACATATTCTGAAAACTGATGAGTTGTACATGTCATTTCATGGGCTGGCTATGCTGAAAAAATGATTGAAAGATATCAAATTTCTTAATAAAATAAAAAAGTAAATTTTCAAAAAGACGTCATCAAATTTCAAGTTTACTCGAGCGTATCTCACTTATCCTTTGCCAATTTTCACCTAAATTTCAATATGTTGTAGCTTATGAAATGCTTTTTCTTAAATGTAATTACACAATTTTGATTAGATGACGACATCATCTCGAAAAAATGGATTGAAGGTAACCTTGTCAAATTTGACCAGTTTACGTGTAATCTCTATGGGAGTGCAATTTTTATGGAAATGAAAATTGACATGACTATTTTTATCGAGGACTAGCTCACTTATGCTTCGGTGAATTTCTCTAAGATTTTAATATGTTGTAGCTGAGACGTAGTGCTATCGTTAGTGTGCCCTTCGTTTTTCCACACGATGCCGGTATCACGTCAAAATACTTGGTTGAAATTAAAGCTCATCAACGATGTATTGAAATATTTCTTTCTTTGCGCATCTTTCTTTGCAAAAATTCAAGAAAAACATGCTCTATCACCACCATATTTTGCACATGTTTAGTTCATGTCACCTACATTATTTCATAAAATAACGACTTCTTGATCAGACGCCATCTTGGGTATGTAAATAAGGGTCAAAGGTCATAACTGTTTCATCTTGTATCTTGGTGAATACCTGTCCTATCTTTCCCATATTTTGCACACTTATAGACGATGTCGCAAGAATCATTTCACAAATTAACCACTTTTTCCTCAGGTGCCATCTTGGGAGTGTAAAGGTGGGTCAAAGGTCATATGTATTTGTTGCTGTATCTTCGTTATCTAGTGTATAAAGAATCTAGTACCAAGGATGGCAGATGTGACTCCCTTTTCTAAATGAGAATCCAAACATCACACGGCCAATGTCTCTAAACACGGATGAAACCTGTATGGTCATGCGTATTGCGATCAGGACTCGAATCATTGATAAAAAAAAAAAATCGGATCACCTTAATTTGTCAGTAATGACAAATTACAATCTCTAGTTCTTATTTTCTGTTGTTCCGAGTTCGTGTAAAGTTTTAAGCAACAAGTGTCTCACTACAGGCACGAACTACGGACAGCCAGTGTTTCGTTTTAATGTTTTCTTGCTTTTACCCTGCTTTACTACTGCTTGACTGGCTTGCCATTTTTTTTTTCTTTTTGGATAGTCTAAAAATTTGACGGCATTCACGTCCTGTAACCTTTGCCCACCTCTAACACCCTGCGTTGTCGTTGTCTCATTTCCATCCAATTTTGTCCGCGGTGGCCTGAAACGTCGTTAATGCTGTGGCCACCGGGAACATGGTGTAGACCTTGCAGTTATGTAAGAATTGTTTTTTAACGAGTAGAAACAAAAAATAGGACAAAGGACACACGTTTCGTAAGTCCTTACTTCATAAGTGGCACATGTCGGATTCACTCACTCATTCATTCATTCATTCATTCATTCATTCATTCATTCATTCATTCATTCATTCATTCTAATACATTTTTCCCGCTTACGGAAGAAACGGGATGTTTTACAAAAGTTGAACTATATCACAATAGTAAAGGGAATGTATGGACTTGCCAAAAAAAAAAAAAAGTAAACAAAAATGTTCGAAATGGAGAGGAATACTTCAAAGCAAAGCTTGTGGAGTGCGTTCCCCCACTCGTAACACGACAAATCACACCATTGTTATACTGCTACACATAAAAAGTGGAATTACAAAATAAACTAAGACATGGAAACCTGACTATCAACATCAAACAAACCCCCTGGACAAATCCCTACACTAAAATCGGGTGCTGTTCGTTATTCCGAAGGTTCGTTATTCCGAAGGTTTGTTATTCCGAAGGTTCGTTATTCCGAAGGTTTGTTATTCTGAAGGTTCGTTAATCCGAAACACACAAATTCACTATACCTATAGAGGTTCGTTAATCCGAAAATGGAAAAAGGTTCGTTAATCCGAACACTTGTGGCGTTATTCCGAAGGTTCGTTATTCCGAAGGATCGTTAATCCGAAACAACGAAATAGGGTTCGCTATTCCGAAGGCTCGTTTATCCGAAAATGAAATAGGCTTCGTTATTTCGAAGGTTCGTCAATCCGACAATGAAATAGGGTTCGTTATTCTGAAGGTTCGTTGATCCGAAATGAAATAGGGTCCGTAACGAACCTTCGGAGTAACGAGCTTTGTTTCATTTTCCTATTAACAAACCTTCGGAATAACGACCCTTATTTCATTTTCGGATTAATAAACCTTCGGAATAACAAACCTTCGGAATAACGAACCTTCGGAATAACGAACTGTAGCCCTAAAATCACTGTCATGCAATAGAGAAGGAAGAGAGAAAATAGAAATAAAGAGAGAAAGAGAGAGAAAAAAAATGATGACGTGTTATGACGATAAAATAAAATAAACTGCTATAAGAGGACTAGAGTTAATGGATGGGTGGAGCCGCTCGGTAATAACTGCTTGATTTTAAAAGAATATAAAGTTTGATAGTCTGGTTTAAAGGATCAGCACAATCTTATGATTTCATAATGCCACAAAATAGGAAGGATGATGTTATAGGGGCATTCCAGACCATTTTCATAGTTTCATATCATGCAGTATTATCGACAGCGCCATGCATAGATTTGTGGAATTTATTGTGGTACTTGAGCAGAGAAATAAATACTCTGAAAAATCTTAAACAAATTACACTGGACAGTGTTGATGACAGGAGTCTAACATTATTACGTAGCAGTGTAATTCCATTACATTACCTCTTGCTTAACAAGTTTACCTGTGTAGAATCTATGCATGCCTTATTCTTTTGTTCTGTTTCCTTCAGCCCCGACTCATGCATTCTTCTTGTAAAGCTGTCATGGATTGTCATCACCCTTGTTCATTGCTATTTGTTATAAATTTTGAAAAAAAAAATTTCCCCATCCCAATCACTATAAATTCTGAAATTCTGTACTCATAAAACTAATTCATAGTTGCTCAAATGTAAACGTCTGAAAATCATCCGGAGGTCTCCTTTAATCAGTATTTAAGCAACTACAGCATTAGATCTCTCTTTCAGTCTTGTTACTGACACTCCTGAAAGAAATAACTTTCCGTGTTTGCGCCCCCCTCCCCCCGATTTACCAAAAAAAAAAAAAGAAGAAGTTCTTCAAAAGCAAAATGAAGAGCGACGTATTATTTATTTCCAGAGGTGAGGTAGGAAGTAGGGGCTATTATCATGTTTACCGTACGATATGCTTGTAAGGATTGTCATAGACAGGGAATGCTAGGTATGGAACCGTCTTTATTTCTGGAGAAACAGAAAAAATATATATATAATGGTAAGAAAATTGCAGAGAGAAATCTAAATCCGCTCCTTATCTCGTGGACCCTTATCGTGTAAGTTGTCAGAATTTCCAGATATCGAAGTAATGAGATTACACTGGCGGAGGCAAATTGACAGACTTAGAAAAGAATAGCTATTATGTAATGATATATATATATATATATATATATATATATATATATATATATACGTTGACTAGTGTCAATGCACATGTACAAATTTTGCTGTGAAAACGATTATCACTTTGGCATGTAATTCAAGAGGGTGGCGAAATAAAATCTAGCAAATCAGTCATAAAATTGATGTACAGTGTCAATTTGAAATCTATTCGAATTCGACTTCTCTATATTTTACACATCTGCCATAATTCGTGTCTGCCAAACTCTCGTCTGATTTTTTTAACTCAAATTTACTACATTCTGAAATGCTTATCATCATCAGTCTCTTTCCTTCGCACGCTTGATCACCTTTCAAATTTTGTATGCTTCATGCAGCCCAATTGTAACCTTCATTGCATTAAGTGAGCACTGTAATCATTGTTGTTGTTTTTTCTTTTCTGCTTTATTATAATATAGTGACTACTATTATGTCAATCGATTTATTTTGCTCATTATTACAACTTAACACAGAAGTAGCGATTGCCCTCCCACGTGATGGAAGTATTAACAAGAATACCTTCTCGTCAACGAGAATGGGTTGCGGACAGTCACATTGTGTGACGGAGAAACGGTTTCCATGGTACCCAAACTAATTACCGAAAGTGCAACAGTACGATCTGGAAATCATTCAGTGTTGAAAAGGAAAACCAGACTCACCTGTAGGCCTCCAGGTATGTACAATAACTATTCCTCTGAACTTGTGACATGATTCGCTGTGTTATCTCTTCCTTGAGAGTTTGTTCTCTTCTGCAAAGTTGCAAGTCAACGACGGGAGTCCAGAGAGAATCGATGTTTTGAGATTTTTTTTTTTTTGGATAAACAATTTGTGTTATATTTTTCACTTCTTTTTGTCGTCGCTTTTCCTGACTACTGCGGTGCACCATGCGGATATAGTAAAAGATGCCACAGACTCAGTTCAGATTTACATACTTTGAAGTAATAATCTTTATTGCAGAAATACAATTGCAAGCTTTGAGAATATAACAAATAGGCAAGTTCACTTTTGTTCATTTCATTTATTTGTGACCATATCCAAATGTTACAAAGTAATTACAATTACAATTACAAGTAGCATGATCAATATTTACAAGAAGGTGAAATGTCATAAAATGTCATAATGTGTCGCTAGGGTAATTATCATGGCAGGGCCCTGTGGTATAGCAGTGGCAACACTAGAGAGGCTAGTCTGGGTAGACCTTATTTTTATTATTACTATTATTATCATTATTATTATTATCATTATTATTTATTATCATTATCATTATTATTGTTATTATCATTATTATCTTTTGGTGGCCGATTGTAAAATCAAACATCAATCTTTCTATTTCTTTTTTCTTTTTTTTTTCTCTACTTCGGATCACTATACATTTCTCTACGAACGGACAACCAGAAAAAGAACATTCCTAGTGCCGAGCCCTGCATTGCGCATTATTTTCTTTTAATTTCTGTTAATAACGTCCTTTTGTTTTACTGTGACCGAAATCGCTGTATGGAAACATATTTTGCAGACAACCTCTATCTGTGTGTATACATGTATATAATATACATATATATTAAAGTATTAAAGCGTCCATGGGGGGGGGGGGGGTATACGTCTGAAAATGAGGTATCTAAAGGGGAATTTTTGATTCCCCTTAAGGTTTTGACAATGTTTTTCAAAGCCTTGATCTATGGCCACAGGACTATTCAATAGTAGGGCATAGATGACACAGTGTAGGTTGGGGACTGTACCATCAGTACAATTTAGGGGAAAAAGGAAGGGATGCAAAAATTGGTGTATATATTGGATGTGCATAGGAAACGGGTCATTTAGGGAATTTAGATGCATCTGCTTTTTCTACAAAAAAGTTGTATTTTCTCATTAACATACAGAATATATTGGTATAAGATGCATTAACGTTTTTGTCCTCTTGTCAGTTAAATTCTGCATTTAGCCCATATTGCATATTTTTTTTCAAAAAGAGAAATGTTTGCATTTTTCTTAATATTTTCATGCTTTTTATCAAAATGTCCCCAAACTATCATTCATTTATTTATTTCACATTTTGGCTGGAAATATCGTTATATATAATTAAACTGCATGACCCGCTACAACAAAATGATCCGAAAGTCGAGGGAGGTCGATTTTCTGAAAAAAAAAAGACATTCCTTTACTTTTCTACTGTAATTCAATATAAAATATTATAACAAGACTCACAAAAGTACTCGGTTGCAGAGATATTGATGATATCATGAGACCCTACGTGGTCTAGGAAATCAGCTTTTCAAGAGAACCGCGTTCAAAGTTTTCTTTCCGACGCAGTAGTGATCAAGGGGAGGTACTCCAGTTTTCATCTCATAACAATAGAAGGTCTGCTAATAGTAACCTCCGCCATATTCATTCAAGCTTAGCGCCAGCGGTCTACGCACGACCAATCAGTAACAAAGGTGCCACGCACAGACCAATAAGATCACTCACTCGTTGCTGCGGCGCTAAATCTAAAACTAGCTGGAAAATCATGGCCCAGAAAAAAAGCTAATTTATTGCCTTTCCTTTGATTATTTGGCTTCGAAATTTCGGCAGATGATAAATGACACATTAGACTACTACATTACGCAAACAACAACAACAACAACAACAAAAAATCGATGATTTTGACCGCTTTTGATGATCTGACTTCAAGTTCAATTTTCTTGGCTCAGCCATCGGATCCTTTCCTTGTAGATTTGGTTTGGTTTGGTTTGGTTTGGTTTATTTCTGCATTTTCTTTCTCCAATATGCTTATACAATTGCAAATGAAAACAGAGTGATACACAGTATGCCAAAAAAAAAAAAAAAATCATTTGCGTAACAACATCAGTCTGTAGTGACATATGAATCAAAATAACATATTAAGGCATAATGTATCTATGAACAAAGGAGAAATCAATACAGGGGACCGTCATCATAAGCAGAGCTTGACGTGGATAAGGCCCTATCTATATAATTATATAATACAGTACGAATATAATACAACACCAATTATAAATGTACTCATAAAATTCTTAATCTTGATACACGAAACACAATTTGCTAAAGAAAAAAAAAAAACAAAAGAAAAGAAAAACAGTGACTTGGCGCTTTAAAGAAAAAACAGCACGCATCACCATTTACTATACTAGTATAGTAGACAACAGAAGTGTAGGTGTGTGCGAGTGACAGTGCGTCGTGTGTGCAGGTGACAGTGCAAGAGAGAATGAATGCTATAGGATGCCTATTTTGAGGGTAAGGTGTGTGCTTTACTGAAGGTATGCAATATACAAATAAGTGCCCCTGTATAGTGATTATCAAAGAAAAGAACGAGAGGGAAAGGGAAAAATTGAAAAACATTTTGCATGGGTCAGGGCTGACTGAGACTTAAGGAAAAAAATACATTGATCAAAGACAACTAACTGGAAACGTATTTCAATAACAAATACTTTTTTAAATGAGCCTTAAAGGAAAAAAAAAATGAAATACACTGCTTTAATTGATCATGTAGGTTGTTCCAGACATTGGGACCGTAATGTCTAATTGATTTCTGAGCTAAAACAGTTTTGGGGTTCACAAGGTAAAAGTCTTTCGAATGGCGAGTTGGATATGTGTGTATATTCGAATTTAAGTGAAATATATTATGAAATAAAGAGGGAAATTGATTTGTTGCGTACTTGTACATGAATATACTAGTTTATAAAATGTGGATGTCATGAAGCTTCAAAGTATGCAAACGATGAAATAAAGGATCTGTATGAGATAAATAAGTAGAATTAGTAATGATGCGAATGGCACGCTTTTGGAGTAAATACAATGAATTCAGTTTAGTAATACTACAATTTCCCCATACAATATTTAAATACAATATATGAGGTAAAATTAAAGAATTATATAAGATGATCAGGGATTGTTCTGATAAAAGATCTTTCAACTTCCAGAGTACGCCAATATTTCTTGATAGGGTCCTTTGTAGACAGGATACATGTTCGTTCCATGTCAAATGAGAATCGATTGTAATGCCTAAAAATCTAATAGCCTGCTTCTCGCAAAGAGAAAACCCATCAATTGATATATTGACATTAAAATCCTGTGAGTTGGGTTTTCTAAAGTGAACAAAATTTGTCTTGTTAACATTCAAAGATAACGTGTTTGATTTAAACCAATACACTATATTTGATAATGCAGTGTTCAAAAGATTAACAAGGGTCCCTATATCATGATCTGATGTAATAATGGATGTATCATCAGCAAAAAGTATAAAATTCAAAGATGGAGAAGAATTTATGATACCATTTATATTAATGTTAAACAACAGAGGCCCTAAAATGGAGCCTTGAGGTCAACGGCGTAAATCCGTAGTGAGGAGTGGGGGGGATGACTGGCGATAGTTACCATCACCACGATTACAAGCCCATAACCGGACCGGCGCAGCCCTGGGGGGGGGGGGGGGGGGGGGGGGGGGGGGAGGGAGGGGAAGCTTGCGCCCCCCCCCCCCCCCCCCCCCCACACACACACACACACATACTTTACAGGGATCAAATGTCCCACTCTTTTCATGCAAAGTGGGAGGGAAGTGGCAGCAAAAATATGACGACTTTTTGTTCTTGTTTTTGTTTTTTGTTTTTCCTTGTCAGTCAGACCTTAAAAGTATGAAGACTTTTTTGTTGTTGTTTCTCTTGTCTTTTGATGTTCTTTCTTCTTGACTGACAGGCGATTTTGCCCCCCCCCCCTTTCAAAAACGTAGCGCAGCCCTGAATAATACCCAAATAAATTCAATAAAATGCTAATAAGGATATCCATTTCTTGAATAACGTAGTAGATATTTTCCTGTAGCTATTACTAAATTGTATTCTTCAATTTTCTTGATTTAAGTCAGTAAAGCAATCATCACAGAGGCATCGTTCCGTTTTAATGATGGGGGTAGGGGAGGGACTTTGAGTTTGAATATCTGTGTGAGAGAGCGGAGCGGCCTAGCGGGGGGAGGGTGTGGGAGGGGGGTATCCCCCTCCCACACGAGGAAAATTTGGCATTTTCAGACCTCAAATTCAGCGATCTGGTGCACACTTTTGGTGAAATTTGGGATTTTTTTCCTATAAAAAACAAGTAAGAAAAAGAAATATTCATAGATAATTGAATGACTACATCGTGGTATTTCAGCTCTTGCTCCGCCTGTGCGACATCACTGTGAAGGCCTAAATAGTGGGGCCTATCACCGGCGTAGCCAGGATTTGATCTTAGGGGGAGCGATTAGATGCGAAGGAGCGATGCGAGCGAGGGGGGAGGGTGTGGGAGGGGGGTTTCCCCCTACCCACAGTGAGAACTTTTTGCATATTGATGTTGTAAATGGTGCAATTTGATTCATTTTCTTCTTTTTTTTGCGTGTTCTATCGACTTGAAACAGTCCAACATGTTTAAGGTAGCAGTACATTTTATGGAGATTATTATTGAACAATTTTGCCTATGAAATGGTATCATTTAGAGAAACTTCTTGTCTTAATTCTTACACTGAAGACCATGAACGCGATCATGAATTTTGACATTGTACAGTCCAAAAGCGGCCGTTTGTAGCTATTTTTTTATTTCGCTTTGGAAATTAAGGGGCGCACCGGGCGCATTTGCTGGCAATTTAATACTGGCAGCAACATCAGGAGAATGACATAACGATTAAATGCGAGCGAGCGAAGCGAGCGAGCTTGAAAATTTTGACATTTTACAGTCCAAAACTGCCGTTTGTAGCTACATTTTTTCGCTTTGAAAATTAAGGGGGGGGGGGGGTGGGCACCGGGCGCAACTGCTGGCAATTACCCGGCAGCAACATCAGGAGAATAGCATAGCGATTAAATGCGAGCGAGCGAAGCAAGCGAGCTTGAATATTTTGACATTGTACAGTCCCAAAGCGGCAGTTTGTAGCTATATTTTTTCGCCTAGGAAATTAAAGGACAAGTTCACCTTCATAAACATAAGGATTGAGAGAATGTAGCACTATCAGTAGAACACATCATTGAAAGTTTGAGGAAAATCGGACAATCCGTTCAAAAGTTATGAATTTTTGAAGTTTTTGTGCAGTATAAACCGCTGGATGAGAAGACTACTGCAGTGTGTGAATAACTTAGATGTCACATGCGTACAACAATATAAGGAAAATATAAAGAGAATTTCACAAAATTTCATCTTTTGATAAAAGTACACATTCCCCCGACTCGTTACCGACAAATGTTATGGGTAATATTATTCCCCCTGCCTTTAGAAAGAGGCAAGTAAATTGCTCTTTTATTATGCGAAAAAAGTGAAAATATGTTGAATTTTCTTTACATTTTCTTTATACTGTTGTACGCATATGACTCACAAGCTGTAGTAGTCTCCTCATCCAGCGGTTCCAACACAAAAATTTTAAAAATTCATAACTTTTGCATCGATAGTCCAATTTTCCTCAAACTTTCACTGATGTGTTCTACTAATATTTTTGCATTCTCTCAATCCTTATGTTTATGAAGGTGAACTTGTCCTTTAAGGGGGGGGGGGGGGTGGGGCGCACCGGGCGCAACTGCTGACAATTACTGGCAGCAACATCAGGAGAATGACCTAAAGATTAAATGCGAGCGAGCTTGAAAATTTTGACATTTCACAGTCCAAAAACTGCCGTTTGTAGCTATATCTTTTTCGCTTTGAAAAATAAGGGGGGCGGGGGACGCACCAAGTGCAAATGCTGGTAATTACCCGGCAGCAACATCAGGAGAATGGCATGACGATTAAGTGCGAGCGAGCGAAGCGAGCCTAAAAATTTTGACATTTTACAATCCAAAACTGCCGTTTGTAGCTGTACTTTTTTCGCTTAGGAAATCAATGGGGTTGGGGCGCACCGGGCGCAACTGCTGGCAATTACTGGCAGCAACATCAGGAGAATGACATAACGATTAAATGCGAGCATGGAGGTGTTTCTTTTCCCACCTCCCTGATGCGAGCGAGCTTGACAATTTTGACATCTTACAGTCCCCAAACTGCCGTTTGTAGCTATATATTTTTTTTTTTTCGCTTTGAAAAAAATAAGGGGGGGGGGGGGCGCACCGGGCGCAACTGCTGGCAATTACCCGGCAGCAACATCAGGAGAATGGCATGACGATTCAATGCGAACGAGCGAAGCGAGCGAGCTTGAAAATTTTGACATTTTACAGTCCAAAAACTGCCGTTTGGTTAATAGGTCTGAACCATTAATTTAAAGCAATGTTCATTAGATTAAAGGAGGTACTTGCATACATTATGGCAAAATATGGGAATCGACACCCGTTCCTTTTGTTTGTTTTTTTTTCTGGAGGCAAACGAGGTGTACTAACTGAGCAAATATGAGCCAATATGGAGAGGGTAAATGCGTTGCAATTCCTTCAACTGAAACTCGTACAAGGCTGTTAACGAACTCGTTTGTTATCTAGATCTTAATTGGGTAACTCATGCGGAGCTCGACGTGAGTCGTATCGCGCTCGGCATGGTGCACTCGTTCACGCCTACGTCCATGGCCCTACAGACTGTGTTGCATCAGGGAGCCTCCCTGGTTGCATCAAGGAGGTGGGAAGAGCACCTCCCTGGTTGAATGCAGCTGGTTGCCATCTGGTAGTGTGGCTACGATAGTAGTTCAACATCCGAAGCATGCTTTACGGTCGATATTGCTTTACATGCATTCAGTGGCGTATCTAGGGAAAACGGCGCCCGGGGCAAGCGAGAAAATTGCGCCCTTAATTTCTGAAAAAGTGTTCAACCCCAAACCCATCCCGGTAGGGACTTTAAAGAAAGTCCATATGATATGCTTTTTCAAGAACTTAAAAGGAGTCATTTTGAGGGTGATTTAAATGTAATGAATTTTGATAAATTTTGGCGAGCGAGCGCAGCGAGCGAGCCGAAAATTTTTGTATTTCAGCTTACAAAAATTCTTGTCATTTTTTGCTTATTAAATCTTACAATTCTAATCAAGATATAGTGAAGGCCTTATAGATAACGATTTATACCAACAAGAATATATGAGGACTTTAAAAAATACCCTAAATTAGTACGCGCGAGTGAGCCGAAATTTGTATAGGCCTATTTCCGCATTATCATCACGTTTTGTTCTTATCTCTTTTTTTTTTCTTTGATAAATTTTGGCGAGCGAGCGCAGCGAGCGAGCCGAAAATTTTCGTATTTCAGCTTACAAAACATGGAACTCTTGTCATTTTTTGCTTATTACATCTTACAATTTTAATCAAGTTAATTATAGTGACGGCCTTATAGATAACGATTTATACCAACAAACTGAGGACTTGGAAAAAATACTCTAAATTAGTACGAGCGACTGAGCCGAAATTTGTATATTTCCGCGTCATCATTACGTTTTGTTCTTATCTTGTTTGATTTGTTTTTTTTGCGCCCCCCCCCCTCCCGTATGTTCGAAACCGTTGGCGCCTTCTTTTAAACCAATTGGCGATCGCTTCAGAACGAAAGAAATTGCAGCCGCTGCTTCGTGAAATATTTTGCCTGCTAAATATAAAATGACAGGTGTGAACACAATAGACATTGTCATTTTGTCCGCGTCATCATCACGTTTTGTTCTTACCTTCTTTTTTTATATAAATTTTGGCGAGCGAGCGCAGAGAGCGAGCCGAAAATTTTTGTATTTCAGTTTACAGAACATGGAATTCTTGTGTGAACGCAATGAAAATTGTCATTTTGTCCGCGTCATCATCATGTTTTGTTTTTATCTTCTTTGATTTGATTTTCTGCCCCCCCCCCCCCCCCCCACCATTCCCCCCCCCCCCCCTTCCGGGCGAGTTTCTTCTTCTTCTTCTTCTTCTTCTTCTGTTATTTTTTTTTTTTTTTTCTTCTTTTTTTTTTTTGCGCCCCCAAGGAGTGGCGCCCGGCACGTGCCCCCCTTGCCCCCCCCCTAGATATACGCCACTGCATGCATTGGTGTTCGAGAGAAGTACACGAGCGCTGCTAGCACTGTTCAGCAGTATATGCTCTCGTCACGAGGCGGGCGTGCGAACGTCATGGCTCATGCATTACAGATGTAGCCTATAACCTAGGTGGGGATGCAGCTGGTCTGATGCGACGAGACTACGAACATTGGATGCGCGCGAATACACCGCCTATGATCCAGTTGTTTGTCGTTGTTTTGTTATTTTTTTTTTTAATCGGTGGCAGTCTTCTTATACGAAAAAAACAACAAAAAACTGCCACCGATCGTGGCGCCTAGCGGACGCGGTAGATGCGTCCACTGTTCGTAGTCTCGCCGCATCAGATGTATCGCTTGGCAAAGACAATTATCTCGCTGCATCATACGTTTAGCTTAACAGCAAATTACAAAAACAATAACTGCATTCTCCGCCTAGATTATAGGCTATGCAATAATCCATCATGCTAAAATCAATATCACCACATTTCTTTTTGTTTGTTTGTTTGTTTTTTTTGTTCCTACATCTTTTTCTTGGGAGAATTTCAGGGGGGGATATTTGTACAGGCCATCCCCCCCCCTCCTTCAAAAGTGGGGGGGATATATCCCCCCCCATCCCCCCCGGGATTTACGCCCATGCTTGAGGTACCCCACATTTAATATCAAGTTTCTGTGATTCAAACGACTGAAAGCTAACATACTGTTGACGGTTTTGCAAATAATTTATAAACCAGAGCAGAGCGTGACCTCGTACTCCATACATATTAAGTTTATGAATCAATATTTAATGGTTAATGGTGTCGAATGCTTTCGACAAATCCATACATATACCTATAACATGTTCCTTATCAGCAAAAGCTTCAATTATTTTATCACACATGTGAGCGATTGCATAATCAGTTGAATATCCGCTTCTAAATCCAAATTGATTGGATATCAATAACTTAATGGTTTGTAAAAACCGATGTAACCTTTTATACACAATTTTTTCAAGAACTTTGGATATACTTGGTAATAATGATATTGGTCTATAATTGCTTAATGATTTAGAATCATCGTCTTTAAAAATAGGAATAACTTTTGCAAGTTTGAAAGAGTTCGGGAAAATGCCTGTTGAAGAGACATCTATTAAATACATGAGTTAGGCTGTTTGCAATGTAAGAAATTATTTGTTTCAATAAATGAACACTAAGACCATCATGCCCACTCGATTTAGTTGTTTTCAGATTTTGGACAACATTGATTATTTCATGATCATTGGTAGGCGTGAGAAATAATGAACATTCACAAGGATTGGATAAATAATTTATGTTAGATGCTAAACTAGGACCAATATTTGTCAAATAATCATTAAATGAGTTGGCAATTGTGGTAAAATTAGTAATTTCCTCATTGTCAATGATGACAGAGTTGGTAGTTTCTTTTACCGTCTTTCCCATAAGAGCATTGACAGTTTTCCACAATGAAAAAAGATTATCCTTATTTTTTTCTATATTAGTTGAATAATACAATTTTCAGGACAATCTTATTACTGATGTAAATTGATTTCTACATTTCCGATATTTCATAAATAAATAATTACATTGATTCTTTATTGCTTACTTATATAACTTGTTACGGGTTGATATCGACCGCATGATACCTTTGGTAATCTAGGGCTGTCTATTTTTCTTTAAAGGTTTCCGTTCAACTAAAGGAATATTTTTTTTTCTTGTAATAATGCAATAACCTGCTGATAAATTTTTCATAAGCAGTATCAGCATTGCTTTCATCAAATACATCGCCCCCATTCTTCCTGCGCTAAATCAAATATCAAAGAATTAATGTTACTCTCTGTTTCCTTATAATACATTTGAGATTTGTTATTATCAAAGTATTGTTTTGTTTGCAAAAAACTATTATTGATGGTAAAAACAGGTAAATGATCGGATATATCATAATAAAATATACCATTTTTATGGTAAAAACAGGAAATGATCGGATATATCATAATAAAATATACCATTTGTAAATTCTGTGTTTATTACATTTGAAAATATGTTATCAATAAGAGTTTTTGATGTACTGGAAATTCTTATTGAGTTGCTGACATGTGGTTGAAATGAATAAGTTGCCAATAAACTTAACAACTGCATTGTATGATTATTAGTATTATCTAAAAGATCAATATTAAAATCTCCCATAAACAAACTGTTTTTCTTTTCCTGAGAAATAATACTCAAAATTCGATCAAAACTTTCTAAAAAACAACCAATATTATTTCTTGGGGACCTATACATGAAGAGTTTGTTTGCAAAAACCGATAAGTCCATATTTGCCAAATGGAGATATTTGCGATTAAAGGTCAAGAAAAATAAAGAGAATAATAGGAAAATTTTTGCTTCTTTTGACCATATCTTCATAAATATAGCTTTATATGTAGTGACCAATATATAATTTAAAAGGTATTATTTTGTACTTTATGACAGAGATCCCACTTCAAATCTTCAAAAATGGACTTATCGGTTTTTGCAAACAAACCCGTCATATATTACCTATTATTATATTTTCTTTAACTGTTCAAAATTTCAACAAAAATATCTTCAGTACCCTCGATATGTCAATCATGCTTGACTTTCATATCAATGTTATTTTTAATGTAGAAAGCAACCCCACCTCCTTTACCCAAGTAACGATCGGAACGATACATTCGATAATGCTCTAAATTGAATATTGGTGGTGAAATTTGTATTAAGCCAAGTTTCTGATATACCAATTATACTAAATTGAAAATTTTGTAAAGAGGAAAGAAATGATTCTATAGAATCAAAATTCTTATTCAAACTTCTTGCATTGATGTGAAGAAGACTAAATAAATAAAAAAATTATTGAAATTTATTTTATTTTATCAGTGCATTAAACTCGGCAGTTGTGTAATAACCGCTTTCGGAGTCATTCAAACTTTGATCATCAAAGATCATACCATGAGGGATCATTTTCGGTGTCGGGGTATGAATTGAAACTGAAGGGTCGTGGGAAGAGGTTTGAGTGCAATTGCAGGTGTCTGTGTGTGCATGTGCGCTGAGCCTGCGAGCGTGTGCATTCATCTTGAATGTATGTGATAAACAAGTGCAGCGTCTAAATTATTTACATGAAACTAGAGTCACCGTATACAAAACTGGAAAAATATACAAAGTCTGGAATATGCGGGAAGAATAAAATGGGGGAAAAGACTACTACAGTATTTGGCAGTCTGCCAGGGGTACCAAAATGGGTAATTATATACAGCAAATATTATCTAAATATTAACTTTTTATATATTTTCGAGAAAAAGAATCATAAAATGATTGCGAAGAGAATCACAATACATACAAATAGGTGTATCTATATCAACCGTGTCTATATTAAAGACAATGACTATGTAACACGTATGCCTGTAAAATCATATGTACACAACTTCAAACAATTGTTGCAAATTTACTTTTGAACTTTATGTAAACCAATGATACGAGATGAGCCAGAGCTTTAAGTACTCTCAGACAGGGACCATGAATGTATAATACTAATAACGCTGTCGACACAATGCAGTGAAGTGGTAAGTGTTCATAAAAAGATAAAGTAACATAATGATAAATCAAGTTTATGAGCTGTCACATTACCCTCGATCAGAGGAGTGATCACAGTAGAGCAGCATATTTAAAAAAAAAAACTGTTTCATTAATAACGATTTGAGGGGTAAATAAAAGAAGTGAAACTAAGTTGTATGTGAGTGCGTGAAAGCTTCAGAATGACAGGCAGGTTATCACCTGAGAATCGGTTTTTCGCTCGTAATAACGCGTGAATAAGCAACCGTAATAATATAAGAGAATTGTCAAGTGAAAAATCGGCGAGTCTCATTGGACCCAGAGTGCTTGAGCAAGGGGCTCTAATAGTGAAGTAACAATAACAGTAGCAGTGATGATCATATGTATACAATACATACATATATATATATATATATATATATATATATATATGTGTGTGTGTGTGTGTGTGTGTGTGTGCGTGTGTGTGTGTGTGTGCATGTGTCTACAGCGTGTATATTATTATGTCTCGTTCTAGGTTTAAAAGTAGTGAATTCTGTCGGATTTTCTATTTCGATTTCAGTTTCATGTACAAGTACACTTTCACATAAGTAGAACACATCAGTGAGAGTTTGGGAAAATCGGATACTCCGATCTAAAGTTACGAATTTTTAAGCAACTGCGCAGTCACTTCTTGATGAAAAGACTGTTACAGTGTATGATGTCACATGCGAAGGACTATATAAGGAAAATATAAAGACAATTTCACTTTTTTTTGTGAAAAAAGTGCATGTTTCCTCGACTTGTTACTGTATATGTTAAGGGTGAAATTATTCCCCATGCTTTCTGAAAGAAGCAAGTACACTCATCTTTTATTATGCCAGAAGGCTGAAAATTTGTTGCATTTTCTTTGTATTTCCTCTTATATCCTTGTACATATTTGACATCCAAGCTGTAGTAGTCTTGGCATCCAGCAATGGCGGCATTGAAACTTCAAAAGTCATAACTTTTTAACGGATTGTCCGCGTTTCCCCAAACCTTCACTGATGTGCTCTACTAATATTATTGCATTCATTCAATCCACATGTCTATGAAATTGAACTTGTCCTTTTCAGCAACGTGAAAAGATGAACGGTTAACTTACAAACACGTTAGCGACAGTATTGACAGTAGATAATTTGCTAACGAGGTTGTGAATGGGTACAGTATGGTCTGATGATAATTAAACAAATAATACACATGTGAGCGTGCCATCAGTGGCGAGGCAGCACACTCGAGAATATCAACAATGTTAAAATATGCCCGACGTACTGCATGAGGGGCCCCAGCCGAGTGAATGTTTCACGACATTGCGAATACCAGAGAGTTCGGTTGATCTCCTTGAACGTCACGAACTTTAGTCATCGACATTGCATTATTGCATTATTATTGCAATATCTGTAATCGACTAGCGTCTAGCTTTTGAGCCGTACAGCTTACGGGCCTGTTATAATATTATGATTTGATTTGATTTATTGGTTTCTTCAGTATAATTGTACATGCTCACGTGTACATTTTATACAGTGTAGAATATATAAATATATAAAATATATATATATATATATGTATATATATTTATATATATATATATATATATATATATATATATATATATATATAATTATAGTAAATAGTGCTATCAAAAGCAAGATTTGTGATTGGCCAGATTGATACCACATGACGTGCATACATTTTGTTATAGTGCATCATAAATATAACTATTTTGCACTCCTGCGCGCGGTCATGGCGTACCTACAGTCGTAGTGTAGCGTCTCCTATAGTCTTTATTATGTTGCGTGTTTTCTACGCTGTGAGCGTAGCGCTGTCTGCGAGTCCTAGAGCTAGAAATATAAGTGTTAAAACACACTTTATTCACTAAAACAAAGAGTGCATTCCTTTTTCCTGCACTAATCCTAACAAATGTACACTCCAAATGCACAATTCGCCCTCTTGCAGGTCTACTTTGCCTCGCGGGTGAAATAAAATTGAACTTGGGCTGATTGTGCATTTGTCGTGTATATAATCTAATATAACAATGCATTCTCGAATCATGGATTATTTGTATATAACTTACATACATACATAAACGCATCAAAACATTCCTGCATTTCGAGTTTGATGCATCATAGTAATCTCTCAAAATCTGCATCTCCTTATTTGTATAACAAAAGCCTGATTAGGCATAATTATCTTTAGAATGACAAATCACTGCGTTTATATCATGCATTTCTGAAATGCCGAGTACGACTGAGTATCAGGAACGGTCAATAATTATGAAATGTTGTGAAATGGAGCAAACATGTTATATCAAACGTTGTAATCCCCATTTGTTTTTGTCTTTTTCAGTGGTGGTATAATATGCTTTAAAAAATGCATTGTGAGGTTATCATTCGATTCCTGGCTCTATTCGTGAATTGAAAACTGCAGTACTGTCTGCAGATTATGATTAAACAATAACATCGACCGAACAATGCTTAGGAAATGGGAGTTTTTGACATCAAAACAGTACATTATCAAGAGCGTATTTTCACTTTTGATCTGTCCCCATTCTCGTCTGTTTTGCACATTCCAGCAACAGCCACTCATAGCAAATGAGATGTCATTTTAAAGATAATTATTTAAACTTTCTAATGGTGTCTATTTACTTAGGTTAATGCCGAAATACAATGTATGAAACCTTCCTTGGATAACAAATACAGAAGTAATTTTGTCTCCATTGGGGTTAAAATGTTGAAAACAAATATTTCTAATATCACAAGGAAGATGGTTCCAAATACCGAGTACGGATCGAGTGTCTGATAGATAAGAGACCCATTCCTTTTTGGGATTACATAAATGATGATGATGATTGTTATTTTTTTTTTCAAGATTGTCTTTTAGGATTTGAGTGCAATGAAGGTACACTCTATTCCAACAATCTTAGGAAGTTTGCTAACATTCATTTTATCTGAGATATCATGAACATAAACATTCAGCTTAAAGTTTTCATTTAAACAAATCCCAAGAAATCTAGTGCTTTCGTTTGATTTTATAATGTTGCGTATTTTCATCAATCTTCCTATGATGAAGATGATTTTTTTTTAATTGACTGAGAATATATCGCTCTTGATCCATTGTATTATAGACAATTCTGAAGGAAATAAAAAGAATAATTAAATATTTAGTATTAAGGGTTCTTATAGAAGTGACCGGAAGTCTAAATTGGAACAGAACACATGGTATCGTGAAATAGAACGTATTGTAGTAACATAGAGACGATTTCGAAATATCATCGACGAACACCACGAATAGTATCAAAAGGGGTCTAATACTTTATGTCGAGGTGCTTCTTGTGTTTTGTGTAACTCGTAATTGGTATAACTCGTGCGTTTCATAGCTCATGGATGTCAAGCTCGTGTTAACTTACACCCTCTGGTGGTGCCACGGAAACAATGAACAGTAGGATGATGTTGTCCTATAGAATGATGTGATCACCATCAATACTATTCGTATGCAGCTCTCGTATATCTATAATTCTAGTAATCGTGAGACAAAAAGGCCATATCGGTGTATCTCTACAGTTGCTGTTTTGTATGCCGCCGGTTCACTACTTCAAATTTGCAAATACTGTGTGTACTCACTCAGTTTCCAGATTTTCTCTCACTATATTTTCTATACGCACATACCTAGACAACACGTCACAGTGTATGGTTGGTTATAAAATCAAATTTACGACATTGCCTGGTGTCATGTATTTTTAATGTCCTTGAAATCAGAAAGCTTCGCCATACTGTTTCCTTGACAGCATCTCATATTGATGTTTCCTTGGTAAAGCAAATGAAACTAATTTTAATTAACAGTGACTGGGGTTTTTTTTGGCATCATGGTCCACTGATGTGTCCTTGGTGAAGAAATAAAACAATTTTAATCAATAATGAATGTCATCATTCAATTCCATATACGCTTAAAATGCTGATGATTTTATTAGTGCGGTTGGCAGTAGACAGTCGCGTGTATTCTGCTGGCTCCTGAAAAAAAAAAAAATCTCAGTTTTGCTCTTACTATTAAACGGAACTCCAGTTGTAATCACTAAGAGCATGTCATCAACCAAACTTTTTTCCATTACTGGCTTGAAGCTGGAGTCTTATACGACTTAAAAGTTGGAATGGTATTATTGAAAGAACCATCTGTTGACTTGTTTAAGATAATCTAAGCCGTATGTGTAAGATTTCTATAGTAGCGCATGCTACGTATATGAGACACTCTACCTTAGAATGGACTGCCAGTTCTTAGCTATGATTTTAAGCGAATGGTGAAACAAGGCACTGCATCTTATAAACAGTACAACAAAAATAACATCGGCATTATAAGAGAAATTAGCAATGTTATCATTCAGAAGATTCTAGATGAGGTTAGAGCTGGAAATGAATGAAAAACAACAACCCTAAACCAAAGTTCAACCGTTACCTCGCCTACTGTAGTACGTATAACTGCGTAAACTCTTATAAATTCGGTAGCCTTTTATCACTTTTTCAAAAAGGCACAATAACAAAATCGGCATGGTTTATTTCTCGAGAGAACATTTGGCCTTGTGACGAGAACATAGGTAAAACAATTCCAATGTCTTATCTAACAAAATGACTCCTGTTTAACAGTCTGACTGCAGCGTGTATTATTATATTTTGTTAAACTCTGTCTCTCTCTGTCTGTCTCTCTCTCTCTCTCTGTGGTTATACATGATATATATATATATATATATATATATATATATATATATATATTTATATTTATATATATATAATATATATGAAGAGTTTGTTTGCAAAAACCGATAAGTCCATTTTTGAAGATTTTGAAGTACGGTCACTGTCATAAAATACAAAATAATACCTTTTAAATGATATATTGGTCACTACATATAAAGGTATACTTTTTAAGTTATGGTCAAAAGAAGCAACAATTTTCTTATTATTCTCTTTATTTTTCTTGACCTTTGATCGCAAATATCTCCATTTGACAAATATGGACTTATCGGTTTTTAGAAACAAACTCTTCATTGGGCCGTGACGCGAGAAAAGGGCCCTTAGCTCTGACGCGCACAAACGCCAGAAAACGGCGCGGAAGTTTGACAAAGCAATACGCGCAATCCAAAAGATTTCAGCTCGTTGTTCACCTTTCCTTCACGTGGAGTCAGCTCGAATCAACCAACCCGTCCACAACGTCTTTTTCTACGGCGCCTGCAGTATTTTGATTATCTGTCTCAAGGTGAACATCAACATATTGGATCCCCAATGATGAAATGGTAAGAACATACACTGAATTTGATGTTAAATTCATGGAAAAAATGTTTGAATTTCGTGCTCGGCCCGGTCAGGCCTGTGCTCAGCGCAGTCCCAATCTTTCAATTTTTTTTTTTGGGGGGATCTGCTGACGCTATCAAACGTTTCCGTAGTAGTAACGTGTTAAGCCTACATTGTGTCTGACGATGCGTAGATGTATGACATCGTTACATTTATCTTAACGCTCCTTCCATATAAAATGTCGAAATAAGCTACAGCCAGTGTTCACACTGTCCTTAGCAATCCTGTGTTTTAGCAGTAAGGATAATTTCGGAGTACTTTAGTTCAGGCAACAACGTAGACTGCATCATGCATGTGGTTCAGCTTTGTCTGACTTGTTCAAGTGTAACGTTTAGGTTTCTGCACCCAAAGGCAAACAAGGTTGGGCCTACTTACTTGAGATTGTGACATTTGTGTGATGTCATTGTCAGCAAGATAGTTCTACAACTAACGTTACATTTTTTTTTTCCTTGACAGTTATACTGCATAACTGAATTCTACATTGGTAAATCAAACTAGATCTTAATACTGTAATAGTCTTAATTAGATACCGGGTTGTTCTACTATGTATCAACTTTTTAAAAAAATCTGAAAAAGAATAATGGGACTAGCGTACTAACCAGTTAGAACCTTAATGAGGCTGAAGTATCAAAGGGCAAGCCCAAAAGACAAAATCAGTTCTCTCATATTTTCCACAAAAGACTCTAACGCTAAGTGCTAAACTTTGGTTACAAAGACATCTCATCGACACACTATTAGAAGTATTACCATTACATTTGTTATTCTGGTACCGGTACTGTAGAATTAGGCCTATTCATAATAAGTGTTCATTGTCAACATATGTTTCAGAGCATTGTTATAGGAGTTTTTGGGTAGGTACTCACTGTCTAAATGCCAAGGGGAGATTATTCTCCAGATTTCATGTAATGATTTAGTGACTGTGAAGGTTCTTTCACCTGTCATATCTCTGATCATTGGGTGTAGTACCGGTATTCATTTCTTCTTTTTCTTTCCGATTGAAATAAATAATTGTTGTAATACATCACTGGCAGAACACAACAACAGTCCACACAGTTGGCATCTATACCACTATTTTGATTTTTTAAATCCCACTGTACAGTCCACCTTTCAAACTCACATTAATCAGACTAAGCATTTTGTTCTCATATTTCAGGGCAGAATAAAAAATTGGCTGTGCTAGTAGTATTCCTGAACAAGCAGACAACCCTGGGCTGCACACAGAACTGGAACAGAACCGTCAGATGGAGAGGAGATGTACTTGGTGTCTGGTAGATAAAGGATTTGGCAGGAGCAAACAACTAATTGCAGGTTTGTATTGTGCTGTGCATCAGCTAATTGCATTAATAGTATCGAATGTTGAGTTTAGTAACAACCTTATGACTGTAAAGTAGAACTACATGTATAACTATAATTTGAATTTTAAAAAAAGATATCATTTGTTGTTATGGCCTATCCTTTTCATTTACTATGAATACCTGGATCTATGAACCAAATCAGAAGACATAATCATACAGTCATAATGTATTTTTGGTAATTGCATAATATACTTTGTATTAAGATGCATCTTGCACTGGCTGATGAGGTATAGAACTAATTCATTGAGTTTACATTTCAAATCTGATTTAATCTGTTTTAATCACTCCATTTCTGTAACCTGCATGGTTCCTTTTCTTCTGCAATGACACTCTAGTATTGTATGACCTTAAACCTTCGAAGAAATAGAATAATACATTGTACGTATCAACATTCAAAATATTCATGATTTTCAAGTCTGACTGTGACAGCCTTGAGGAGCTTTCAACAGTTTCAAAAGTCGTGGAGAAGTCATCTTCCTTCACGATTCTGGTGGGGTTGGCAATTGTAAGACTGGAAGGCGTACCTGTTCCGTTTACAGGGAGCTGTCTGAGATCAGAAAGTTTTCGTACTTTCACTTCTACCATGTTCAGCCAGGAATTATTTGTGTGAGGGAACACCTCTGGGATAACGAAAAAAGAAAGAAAAACTATAATTGGGTTTACTCAAGACAGTTGGAGTGGTTCCTCAAAACAAACATTTACCCATCCAGGCTGATATCTACTGGATCAACACTCGACAGAGCGCTATGAATATCTTCAAGCACATCAGACCTTTCCTCTTCCAAGATGTCACTTGCCCCCAGTCCGAGAGACTGAGGCCTCATGATAGAGCTATGAAGTGTCATCCTCAACTTATTGGCATACTTGTCCAATTTATGTTTCCTACTGTATTTCACTCTTTGCTTGGAGCAGATACTGGTATTGCCCTTTGGTTTGGAAACTTGGATCATGGTTGACAATATGTTTCGCCCCATGCATGTATGCAGCATATATGCTGCACATTATCATAACCTACAAATGTACTCGAGTACAGCTGGTTTAGCTAAAAAAATTCCACCCTATACTGAATGTCGTTGGCGAGAAGGCAGGTGTGATTATCATGCCCTCAAAACACTGCTAGCTGTGGAAGACTACAGTATTAATACTCATGGCATATCAGTACTGTGCTATGAATTTACGGGTAACAATTTCAAATGCATGTTTAGATAACTTAACATTCTTAGGTTTTCTTCCAGTAGTTACCATATCCTTTATGTATTGTCTTTTGTTGACATGTGTTTATAAATGGCACTATGCAATTGCAAGTATTCATAGTTGACTTGTTCAAAAAAGTTATGAGCATAGAAGTTTCCTCTTCACTTCCACTGTTTTGCTATCAGCTTACCAATAATGTGCAAATGATATTGTGATTTAATCAGCTCATGTATTAGTAGACTGTGGTCGATATCAATTTGAAAGTCAGTCTTTTTAGTGAGCCCAAGAGAGAAAAACTTGTAGGCCTATGTAGCTAGCCTCATCCTGAAGCAGTTGACATACATGTTTCTTCTATTCTGTTTTTCTGTGTCTAATACCAGGGGGACAAGGATACATATGATGACTTACTATTCTTCACATGTAGCTGAGTTTGGGCTGATATTAATGTAACTTGATTACTGTAATTTCATGAGGGTATGGGAAGCATGGAAACCAACAGAAATCTCACTTAAAACTTTCCACTTGAGAATCACTGGATCTTTTTCGTGAGTACAACTGTAGATGTTACTCTTTCTTCGGGGGTATGGCAAGTATTTCATAACATTTTTCTTTGAGTGGTTCACAATACACAAGCTTGCTTTTTAGTGGACCTCTCAATTCTTATTATTTTTTTTTCTCAAGTGAAACATAACTGTATTTTTTTTTTTTGCCAGTATGCATACATATATCTTTATCTGTATCATTTATCCTCTGCGAAGTCGAATGTATACGTTCATGATATAGTTCCTGATTTATTCTGTGTTGTGTTTTGTTGGAAAAAGAATTAAATGAAGAAAAAGGAATTGAATTGAATTATCTACACTTCATCATGCATTGTCTTTGATGGAGTTGAGATCCATGAAGTGGTATGAGAAGAGATTAAAGTGTTGCAAGTGCAATAACTCTTTACTCCAACAAATTCCATATGGAGCATGTTTGCCTACAATTCTATATGTATTCTTTTTCATTTTCATTTTGATATTGTCTTGGAAGTATGAGTGAATATGTATGTTACAGTTTTGTTTGCATAGTGCATGCTGTGTACCGGTACTTCTTTGTACATATGTGTGTATGCGTGTGTGTTTTTGCACATGGAGGCCTATGTTGAATGAATGAATGTATATTGGAGTACTCTTACCCTAGTGACATAATTCTAGTTTACTTTTGTAATGTAATTGTAAAAGAAGGGTTAAAATAGGCCATGATTAATTCCATCCTACATTGCAAGTATAAAATCCGCACATTTGCTACATCTAGATTGTATATTTTGCAAAAACACATTACATCTTGTATGTGTAACAGTGCCGGGATGTTCCGTTAGGCCTGCACAAACATGGCTGCATTCATTTTTAACCATGGCCCTGTTCGTAGCATTTCAGCTATATCACACACCCAGCCAAACACTCATGCATGCAACTTTTTAGAATATAAAGTTTGTTTATAGACCTTTTCACATGCAGAGGAACACAATAATGGCAAATACATTCAAACACATTCAAACGTTATTTACATGTGTACAAACATGCAAGACAAACGACATGGTCCCTTATCCTCTTCCTGTCTCAGCACACACATACACTCAAACACAGACAGACAGACACATAAACATACAATATACATACGCACAAGCTCACACAGAAGTACACACATACATACACACACCCACTTTCACATGCAGGAGAACACAATGATGGCTTAACGTACAATCCAACACAAGCGTTAAACTTGCATGACTGTATAGTTTACGCTAGACACTCACGACAAAAACATGGTCTGTTATCATCTTCCTGTCTCACTCACACACAAGCCTACACACACTCAAACACAAACAGACAGACACACAAATCTTCAATGTACATACACGTAAGTAACACACAAGTACACACTCACGCACACATCCACTTCTCAATCGGATACATTTTGTTACCATATCCAACGACATGTTTCTCTATGCGTGTTTTGTTATAAAAGCCCAAATGCCTTTAGAATTTGAAATGCAACTCTTATTTTTGTGGTTGTCATGGTAACGATGATTTCATAAGAATACTTAATTTTTACATCATATCATCCATGACAAGACTTGGGGGAAAGATTCCGACTTTGATGAATAACGGACCCAAACTGTGGGACTATGAGCTGTTAAAGGGGCACAGTGTTCCCCGTCCATGACTTACGCGCGCGCATGCATAAACGCGTTAAAAAGTGGCAGGATTTGGGCAAAACATGCTTTTTTAAATTTCATAATTGGGGCACTTAGGAGTGGAATTTCAGAAAACGGTTTGCATATTTAGATACATCAGAACTCGCTCTTCAATGTGGCGGTGAAAACTCAATTTCGGTATTTTACGGCCTAAGGGCCCTTTTCTCGCGTCACGGCCCATATATATATATATATATATATATATATATATATATATATATATTGCCAGACATGGATTGATGGATTCTTGGTAAAGGACAGATTCTAAAAGAACACACTCTAAGCTTTAGAATGATGTATGACTCACTTCAAATGGATTCTTCTAATCTATATAAATATTGGAAAGAAAGAGCAAACACTCTGGAAAAGATTGAACTGAGAAAAAAAGGCCCTGAAGTACAGGGTCTATTAAAGCGCTAAATCTTTACTTAGCTGTGCTACCTGTGCTATCAATGGGAGAAAAAAGACAACAACATGACGTTAGCCACTGTAGCAACAACAATGAATGGATTAATAGATTAAGCTGAATTTGAGCATGCTCTATAAGTAACACATTCTGTCCATGATGAATATTTACTTTCAAAGCAGTAGCATCATCCTTTCAAAAGTTATTAGAGTTGAAAATGAAAAGTGTGCAAAGGATTTTCAAGAAATGAAAAAGGGCCTCTAAGGAAAACTTGATCACACTACTTTACCACAAAAGGGGTTGTAAAAAAACAAAAACACCTAAAACCAACCCTTTCCCGTTGAATTTTTTATTTTTTCACTTTCAACTCTAATAACTTTTTGAAAGGATGATGCTACTGCTTTGAAAGTTAATAATGTAAATATATATATATATATATATATATATATATATATATACATAATAAAAC
This sequence comes from Diadema setosum, assembly GCA_033980235.1. NCBI lineage: Eukaryota > Metazoa > Echinodermata > Echinoidea > Diadematoida > Diadematidae > Diadema > Diadema setosum. The sequence continues at coordinate 18,428,318 of CM067071.1, forward strand.
AGAAACCAAGTTCCTGCTGTAATCACCAACAATTTCTCAAGTGTTCTTGATTCTAAGAATCAAGAACATTACAGAAAGAGCGAATCGCTCGAAAATTTGTGTACCGAAGTAAACTGTTGATGTTTACATACAGCATGAACTTTTTTGGTTTATTTTTTATGATATTTTTACACGTGGACAACTTACTCAATATATATATATATATATATATATATATATATATATATATATATACATATATGCATATTATATCATGCATATATATGGTTTTTCGTTAACAGATTGCGTTTCTTCACCTTGTAGCAATGGAGGAAAATGCGACGAGACATACATCGGATACATGTGCTTCTGCGGCGAAGAATTCTTCGGCCCAAACTGTTGTAAGAAACAAATCACTTCTCCCTTCCATTTGAGCGTGTGCGTGTGCATGTTTGTGTTTTGCTGTTGTTGTTGTTGTTGTTGTTGCTTTTACTATACCTGTATTTTAAACTACCTGAACAAACCACATGGTGACGGTAAGACTTGTAACATTTCTTTCTGATTAAATCCTCATTTTCATAACACCCACACACATACGTACAAAAAGGTTCGAATCAGTCCAAATAAAACACTTTGATACTAGATTTAGAAAGAAAAATTAAAAGATAAAACCTACTTTCCTATAAAAAAAAAAGAATACTCCCCCCCCCAAAAAAAAAAATAGAGTAACTTCAGCATGTAAGACATTCCTTTCATGACAACAATGACAAATTGTATCTTTTCTAAGTTTTAGTATTATCGTGAAGGAACAATGGATCTCTCACTGAACGATGAGATCTGTCAATGAAAGTTGTCCAATGGACAGGCCAGTCTGTACGACTGCAGGCTTTGTTTAGTTTAGGGTTTCTTCTTATCTTTTATAGTCCATAACCTTCAAAATTACCACGTTGTTGATAACTTGACCACTCCCACAAAGGCTTACCGGGCCATTATCCATTTTACTCTCTTCATATTCAAAACATGATTTGTCACTGCAAGCTATGTGTTGAATATGAAAAGAGAAAAATGGACTGGGTTGCCCTTGTGGTTGGAGTGACCATGTTATCGGACAGGTGGTCACGTTAAAGGTTATATGGGCCACAAAGTGTTAGAAACCCATACACAAACCCTATTAAACCTGCAGTGGTGCAAGTTGGCCTATTTATTACGTCACTTTCGTTGATGGATCGCATCCATTCAATGAGACATTCATTGTTCATTCATGTGACACTCAAACTTGAAAAAAGTGCAATTTGTCATTGTTGCCTTTAAAGTTCATGTGCTCAGTCGTGCATAAAATTTGTCAACAAAATTAGATACCAATGGAAAGAAGAGTTCTTCTTTCCTCACGACCAACACTATGCTCTTTTTAGCTCACAATTATGAAATAGTAGCCCTCCACAGTGGGATTACCTTTTTAGCTCACATGAGCCGAAGTGAGCTACTTTATACTGCGATCGCTCTTCGTCCGTCGTCCGTTGTCCGTCATGCGTCGTACGTCGTGCGTCATGCGTAAACTTTTTACATTTTTATCTTCTTCTTGAAAACCCCATAGCCGATTTTCTCCAAACTTAGTAGGTACCGTCCCTAGGGAGATTGGATCTCACCTTATTCAAATGGCCACCATGTCCCTCCTGTGGGCCCCAGGGTGACCCACTCCCCCCCCCCCCCCCCCCAAATCAAGGAATCTTAAAAAAAAAAAATCCTCTTCTCTAGAACCAGAAGTGATAGAGCTTAGTTAATACTATGAGTTAGTACACTGATGACTGTAGTTTCAAGTTTGTTTATGACGGAATGAGGGGTGCCTCCCTTGGGACCAAATGATGGGGGGGGGGGGGGTTATTGGTCCAAATGGGGGCCTAAATTGTACATTTTCATCTTCTTCTTGAAAACACCGTAATGAATTATCACCAAACTAGGATCTCATTCAAATGGACACCATGCCCTACCTGGGGGCCCCAGGGGGGCCCACCCCCACCCCCGTTAAGGGATCTTTAAAAGTCCTCTATATAGCTAGAAGTGATAGAACTAAGTTAATACTATGAGTTAGCACGTTGATGACTACTGTTACAAGGTTGTTCATGGCGGAATCGGAGTCGCCCCTCCTCCCTTTGTCGGGGGGGGGGGGGGAGTGGGGGAGGTGAAAATGGGAACGTATATTGTATATGTTCATCTTCTTCTTGAAAACCTCTGGATGGATTTACAACACACTTGGAAGGTAGCATCCATAGAGGTTTAGGACCTCATATTATTGGGCACCATGTTCCCCTTGGGGGCTCCCAGGCATTTACCGGGGGGGGGGGGGGGGCTAAACTCCTCACATTAACGAATATTAACATAATTATCTTCTTCTTTAGAACTAAAACCAGATTTAAAGCGAAGTGAATGCTATGAGTTTGTACATTGACAGCTGTAAATAACTGTAGTTCCAAGTTTGTTCATTGCAGATCCAGTGGTACCCCCCCCCCCTCGTGGGAGCCGGGGGTGGGAGGAAGTGTGAGGGATCGTTTTTTTTTTTTCCATTCAATTCAATTCAATTCAAAGTTTTTTTATTTTCCGACAAAAAAATATATGTTTCACTTCCTTTGATAACAGAGAATAAGGTAAACAAAACATTGTGAAATGAAAAGACTGTACAATAATTGAGGACCTTATAGTAATTATACATTGTAGAAACAGAAGTGATCGAAGTGAAGTACGTGTATAACCTTGCTTAAAGTGCGAAAAATGGAGGGACCCACTAAAAAGACAGAGCTTGTAGAATGTGGGCCCCTCTGGAAAACCTTTCGAAAACAATATGAAAGATTTTCACCAAAGTTGCCAGGTACGATAGCATTCCTAGAGGGATAGGGTCTCAATTTACTCAAATGGGCACCATGCTCCCCTTTGGGGCCCCAGGCGGCCCAAAACTCCCAAATTTAGGAATATTAAAAATAGAATTAGAAGTGATAGAGTTTAAGTATTTTTGTTTTCAAACTTCATCTCTAGGCAAACTTTATACGTACAGTGTATCTGACAAGTATTCTTTATGGGTGTGATGTCCCAAGCTCTCAAAGCAGCCTTCACCCCCCCCCCCCCCAAGTTTGCAATGTTCTCAGGTAAGAGTCTTCAAGAATGCATGGAAGGTGAACTTGCGACACTTAGATAAGAACGAGACCCCCGGGTCTCTTTTTTCCCTTTTTTTCTGCATGATATATATATATATATATATATATATATATATATATATATATATATATATTATATATATGTATATTTATTTATATAAATTTATATATATATATTTGCCTTCGAGCGCAAGACATGCTAAAGCCATCATTTTTACACTTTAATGTAAAGTCAGTGCTTAGATATTGCAGTTGCAATAGCATGAATAGTAATAACAATAATAATAATGATAAAAATAATAACAATGATAACAATATTAACAATAATAATGATAATGTCTTATTTACCCAGGGTAGCCTCTTCCGTGTTTCCACTGCTCTACCAGAGGGCACTGCCATTATATATTGCCATTAATATTCAACAGCTTTCCATTCAGTGAAACCTCATATGTGACCGTGCACCTCAAAACGAAGATAAAGTCGCACACACTGATTTTGCGTGAGGACTGAAAATAAGTGAAATAGGTCAACCTACCCGAACTCGACTTTTTCATATTTTCTGAAAGAGCAGGTCTTCCTTTACATTATGCTAAAATTCGGTACCATAAAACGGGCAGGAAAGTGTGTTTTTTAGCAGTTTATCTGGAACATTTTTGGTAGAATAGTGTAATTAGGTGTGTCTTTAGAATCCCTTTTTCATTTCTGAAAAAAACCTTGTCCACACTCTTCACTTTCAACTCTAATAACTTTTGAAAGGATAGTGCTACTGCTTTGAAAGTTGGCATTGATTATGGACAGAATGTGTTAATGAGGCAAGTTTAATTTCAGTTTAATCTGATAATCCCTTCATTGTTGTTACTTGGTGGTTTACTTCCTGTTTTTTTTTGTCCCATTCATCGCACAGCCAGCACGGTTTGGTAAAGATTAAGCGCTTGAATAGACACTGTACTTCAGAGCCTCTTTTCTCAGTTCACGCTTTTCCTGAGTTTGTGCTTTCTTTCCAATATTTAGATAGGTTAGGAGAGTCCATTTGATTTGAGTTATACATCACTTTAAAGCTTAAAGTCTGCTCTTTCAGAATATAGTCTTAACTAAAAAATCATGTCCGGCGACTTTTTGTTTGTTTTGAGGTGCATTGTCACATATACGTACAAGTTGTTCCTAAAAAATAAAATGAAATGCGAATTTCAAAGATGTGCTAGGAATACATTGTTTATTTTTGTGAAATGTTTACTGAAATTCCGTTATTCCGTCAAGGGGAGGCGCCTTTACAAAATTAAAGGGGGGCGCACCCCCCCCCCCCCCCACATTTTTTTTTATTTTTATTTTTATTTTTTTTTTTGTTAAAAAAAAATAAGAAGTGCACCTCTGGGTCCGCCCCTGCTCATGCACTTTAAGGATATATGTGCTGTACAAACACAAACTTTTAGGAAAAAAGTAGGTTTTGTACCCTTCACCTTCGAAGGACCCTAACTCTGTAGTCCGTAATAATGTTGACGCAAGCAAGGTGACAAACTAAAGCTGATGAAATACTTCGTATTGTAAAGAACATTTCACAAGAATAAGCCATGTATTCTTCACATAGCTGACCTTTACACTTCTGTTACTTTCTAGGAACATACTGTATATTACGCACATATTGGTTTTGTAGGGTTTGTGAAAGATTTTACAATAAACCTGTACCAAGCTACACAGTATATGCGGTTCGCGCTCATTGTATCCTGCTTTGAAGCATGCAGCGTAATCCACACACCAGACAGCGGTACCAATATCTTCTATAACTTTCATGGACTGAACCTGAGAACAGATATGACGTCGCTGGATTTTGAAGTCAGCACAGACAAGGCCGCTCGCTTAGCCTTAACAACCGGGCCTTCGCAGACTACGATTCCGTATTTGATCAGTGAGTATCCTATAGACAAGAATGTACTTATAAAGTTCTTGTTAATCTATGTTTCTCAGCATATTGTCATTCATCATTTTACACATTTAATACCTTCATATGTGATGCAAATGTCTTTTAAATGTTTACATATATCATGCGTGATTTATATCTATGTACACTTTTTTTTTGTAAATACTAAATGTATTATACATCACGTGAGTTAAATCGATGAGGAAAAAATTATTTAGGAAATCTTCAGAATAATATATATATATATATATATATATATATAACACGATATATGTATTATGTATATATATATATGAAGAGTTTGTTTGCAAAAACCGATAAGTCCATTTTTGAAGATTTTGAAGTGCGATCCCTGTCATAACGTACAAAATGATACCTTTTAAATGATATATTGGTCACTACATATGAAGAGTTTGTTTGCAAAAACCGATAAGTCCATTTTTGAAGATTTAGAAGTACGGTCTCTGTCATAAAGTACAAAATAATACCTTTTAAATGATATATTGGTCACTACATATAAAGGTATATTTTTGAAGTTATGGTCAAAAGAAGCAAAAATGTTCTTATTATTCTCTTTATTTTTCTTGACCTTTTATCGCAAACATCTCCATTTGGCAAATATGGACTTATCGGTTTTTGCAAACAAACTCTTCATATAAAGGTACATTTTTGAAGTTATGGTCTAAAGAAGCAAAAATTTTCTTATTAATTCTCTTTATTTTTCTTGACCTTTAATCGCAAATATCTCCATTTGGCAAATATGGACTTAACGGTTTTTGCAAACAAGCTCTTCATATATACACACACATATATTACGTCTATAAAAATTATATATTTTGAGTTTCAACTTTTTTTTTTTCATTTCTCGATGGAAAATACAGAAAATATAACAAAATATAATAATACAGAATGTCAAGCTTGGATATATACAAAAGAAATAGAAACATAGTACATAGCGGTCGATGTATCATTTTCGATGCAATCAAAAGAATGCTAAAGAGAAATATGATTGAACCTATACTAAAAAGCAGAGCTTGTTGAGTGTAGACACTTGGTAGGTCCCAACAAAAGCCTAGTGCGGAGAACAGGATGAGGAGCACGGGTACAACTAAGGACCAAACTAAGAATAAAAAAAAAAAGGGAATGACTATTAATACTCGGGGGTACAGAAGATTCTCCTCACATATAAAACTAGAAAAGCACTCTGAGAGCGCAGACCTCCGCCAAGCATGCAGCCCATTTTCACCCGCACTGATCTTGTTTGAGATCAGTGATTTCCACCCATACGTAATGCATTGTGTGCTGAAAGCCGCCTGATTTCCCAATGTAGAAGCCTTTGTTAAAGTGAAAACTAAGTTCTGGTAAGGGCTTGAGAACCCGTCTGGCACCATTTCATATTTGCTTGCAATATATCAAAAGAGTCTACAAAGAAACTTACCTGGCTGACGCGGTTTGCCGGAATGATGAGTCGTTTTGGAGTATTTTGAGAAAAATAATAAAAGTCGGTAGACCGACTTTTATTCCAGAAGGCTCCAGACTAACTCGGTCTCAGGGAAAACTCGACCCTATTTCAGACAATTTACACACAGTTCGTGATCGCCATGTTCATCAGTACTCTATAATACTACGGGAACCAAATGAGGCCTTACTGAGCAGACAGGAAAGTGCGTGCTAATCCTGTACAAAACAAATGGACAGCGCGCGGTCCTCTAGCCTACTAGTACTAGTATACCGCACATCACCTCAGTTGCTGAGACGCGCGGTCTTTGAAGTTTTTGTTGTTGTTTATCAATTGTCTTTGATTGTTTTTAGAGGTGCTTGAGAGGCGCACACTAATTTTGCATGCGCGCCAAAGAGGTTTTTGATGCGCGTGTTGTAACAACTCGGACCATTACTGCGAGTAGCCAGAACGCTACAATGTAGTTTATACAGGCCGCTCCCGTATGCATAGTACTGTAAAATCCAGAGGGAAAACCAGTACAACTCATCCCGCCGTCAAGCACAGCGAGGCCGAGTTATCCCCGAGTCCGAGTCTAGCCTGACCCCGTTCGGGTAAGTTCCGAGACTGAATGTTTTTGGTTAATATTTCCCATTTTCGTCCTTACCCATCGAATATCTTGTTATTACAGCGTTATTCCGCACATTTCCTAGGCATACGTTCACATTTTGGAGCCAAATTTGACAACTTTTGCAGGCATACCAGAACTTTGTTTGGGCTTTAAGTCATAAACCCTCAGCTGCACAGCGCGCCTCGTCCCAGCAGAAACTAGAGCACGCGCTTTAGTGCGAGCATGCAAACTTCAAATTCGCGCAGCCTGAATTCCCTAGTTCATTGACCCTACCTGCCGAAATATCAAAAATCCTTCATAAATTCCCCCAAAATTCTCGGATCACTGCCAAAAGTTAATCGTTTGGTACTTGTGTCATTCTCAACCTTTCCTGCAAGTTTCATCACAATCCGTTCACTACTTTTTGAGTTATTTTGCACACGGACAAACGAACGAACCAACTAACAAACAAACCAACGGTAATGAATATAACCTCCCCCCTTGGCGGAGGTAATGACAACAAGTGACCACATGCTGCACACTATATAGCAGTTGCTTTAAAAGCAATTTTAACAGGGGAGTGATAATGTGAATACGACATAATTCTATGGTTTGAAAAAAGAAAGAAGGAGAAACTACGGCGGTATGTGGCGCGACGGAAGGTCCAAGACCCCGTTTACAGTGAGTGAAAAGGACGGGCTCGGCCGCGGCCGAGCCCGGCCTTCATTTCACTGTAAACGCGCAAAAGGCCAAATGCGGTACCAAAATCGGCCGCGCATGATTTTGGCCAAGCTCTGGAGGTAGTCTCGGCCGCGGCTCGGCCGCGGCCTGGCCCGGCCTTTTCTCACCGTAAACGCAAACTGGGCCAAATGCGGTACCAAATTTAGACTGGCTTCCAGACCCTCTGCCTGTACGTTGCCCGTACTATTCGCTTTTCAGGATATTAACGCCTTCAACGTCGAAAACTAGTATAGTTTAAGGTGGTTTTGTCCTGAAGAGGTCTTTCCCTTCGGCAAAATCGGCGGCGACTTCTTCACCGCGGAGCCCAGTTGGCAAAGGGTCTGGAAACCAGACTATACCACATTGCGACCGGCGACCTCCCACTGATAGTGTTTGTTTACAAGCAGAGCGCCACTACGACAGAATATTGAAAGGCTTGAATTAAAAGCCCGGGCGAGACCGGCATTATAAACGGACAAAATTGCGGGGCCGAGTGCCGCAATTGAGGCCAGGCTCGGCCGCGGCTCGGCCCGGCCCTGCACTGTAAACGGTGTCTTATACTAGAGGTGGAAGGAAAACACCGATAGGCAGGAATTTGAGAGAGCATGCAACTACACATGCAATATGTCTGTTCACATGGCAACAACCGGGCAGTATAGCAAAACATCCATGAGCATGATAAAAAGGAATGTTAGTGCACTTGTGTGTTGTAACTATTCATTACATGCTCTCTGAGTGTACGCTTAAAGGATGATAATGACAAACAGCTTGTAACTTCTGTTGGGAGATCATTCCAATATTTTGGACCTGTATACATAATTATGTTTTTAGCGAAAATTGTTTGAGTGCGTTGAAGGTGATAAGCGTCACTTTGGCGAGTTGGATAGTGGTGGACAGAATTGTTTCTTATGAACATCTGTAAAAAAAATAATAATAAAAAAATCAGGAAGATCTTTTAAGGAAAATTTTAACAAATTTTAAACAAATCTGTCAATTTCAATTTTTGTTTTTCTGGAATAAGGCGTTTGTGTGAGATAAATACAAGGCATGGTAAATTATTCTAATCGCTCGCTTTTGAAGAAGAAAAGTGAATCCAGCAAATATTTGGATGCGTTACCCCTCACAAGAATTCCATATTTGAGATATGGGGAAATCATGTTTGAATATATAATCTGCAAAATATGGTTGGGCAAAAAATGTTTCAGTTTGCTTTATGTTTAGAATTCCTGTGTTTCGTGACAAAATTTTACTTAAAAAAATTAAAGTGGGTTTCCAGGAGAGGTCGCTACCGATGTAAAGTCCGAAAAACTTAGTATTGTCTACTCGGGTTAAATTGAGACCATTGATCTTATCAGGAATAACTTGCAGAGATTTGCTAAATAAGGTGTTTTGTCAACATATCAGGATAACTTGTTGGCGTAAAGCCAGGACTGAACAGATTCCAATTCATTATTCATCATACTTACAAGTGTATTAGGATTGCGATGAGACAGAAATAAATTTATATCATCAGCGAAACAAGTAAAGGAAAGAATCTGTGACGAATTTTGGAGATCGTTGATGTAAAAGATGAATGAAAGTGGGCCAAGAAGAGAACCCTGGGGGACACCGCAAGAAGTTGACGTCATACTTGACTTACAGCCATTTATGCAAACAAATTCTTTTCTGTTTGTGAGGTAGTCCTTAAACCACTCTAAAGCCCTCCCACTAATGCCGAAAGGGCTTAACTTATAAAGCAAAATATAACGGTCAATGGTATCAAAAGCCTTCGAAAAATCGAGACAAACACCGATAATGTGGGAAGCATCATCTAAAGCGTGAGCTACTTTATCAATGAAGGCTAATAAAGTGTGAGTTGTGCATGCTGTTTTCTGAAAATTTTAAAGAATATTGCAGTTAACTATGTATATTCCTTAGCAAATTATATAAAAACTTTGCACGACTCGATTTTTTAGTTTATGCAGTTTCATATTCTGCCAACTTTTGAGTAAAACGAGAGTTTCTTTATTTTCGTAACTCACACGCTTCTGTATAATGTAAGGTAACATCAGATCAGTTCAAGACCAGTGGCGTATCGGGGGGGGGGGGGGGGGGGGGGCAAGGGGGGTTTGGGGCGCCAAAAAACAAAACAAAACAAAAAACCTCACCCGGAGGGGGGGGGGGGGCAGAAAACCAAATCAAACAAGATAAGAGCAAAACGTGATGATGACGCGGACAAAATGACAATGTCTATTGCGTTCACACATGTCATTTATTTTTATATTTAGCAGGCAAAATGTTACGTGGTGCAGCGGCTGCAATTTCTTTCGTTCTGAAGCTCTCACCGATTGGATCAAAAGAGGGCGCCACTGGTTTCGAACATGGGGGGGGGGGGGGCGCAGAAAAACCAAATCAAACAAGCGAAACATGATGATGACGCGGACAAAATGACCTTGTTTATTGTTCACACATTTATTGTTGTTCACACACACACACACACACACACACACACACACACACACACACACAAAAGTGCTTACTTATTCCATTTTTTTTTTCTGCAGTTCTGCCAAACTTAAGGTACATATTGTTGCGGGAAAATGTGTGTGTTGGCACTGACTACTGGGGGTTTTGTAGGATGTTAACGAGCGGGAATTATACCCCGACAGACAGGCAGATTTTCCACAATGGAAGAGAGTAAGTTAGGTATAAAGTGCAGATGCATTCACGCAATTCACCATCACGATGAGAGCGGTACAACATAGAGTTCAATTGGTAGAGTGTATTTCCGGGCAAACTGCAAGTTTATTGGTACATACTTCTCATTGACACACGGACATGATCGACATGAAAATAAGGGGTCATCCCACGAGACCGACACCCACGAGTCATACGGTCCACGAGACCGACATCAATAATAGGTCCACGAGTCATACAGCCCACGAGATATACGGCCCAGGAGTCATACAGCCCATGGGTTCGACACTACGCACAAAAGGCTCATGAGACCGACACTAAGCAAACACAGCCCACAAGACCGACATTAAGCAATAAAGGCTCACGAGACCGACACTAAGCAAAGAAAGCCCACGAGACCGACAGTAGGCAAAGAAGGACCACGAGACCGACAATAAGCAAAAAAGGCTCACGAGACCGACATTACGCAAAGAAAGCCCACGAGACCGACAGTAGGCAAAGAAGGCCCACGAGACCGACAGGATAAACAGCGCCATCTACATGTCAATTACCTGTACAGGGTGTTCCATGAACGGAAAAATAACATGCTGGCGGGTGCAATTTCGTCACAATATCAAGTGAAAGATGGTAACCATCTACATATGAACGACATCAAATATGTACTTCTACATACTTCTAGGGGGCCAGGCCTGTCAGGTAGCGACATTGTTATCAATTAGAAAAATAGGATTGTATTCTTCATGCCCCCCCCCCCCCTCAAAAAAAAAAGAAAAAAAAAACAACAAATGAATTAATAAAAGAGGACATAACGATGTATGGATTAATTTTAGAGCTTTGATAATGACATCGTGCTATTTTTAATAGGCTTTCCCGGTTTTTCGCAAGAAGATCATTGACAGGATGTACCTTTTTACCTCTTCTCTTTCTCGATTCACTAGTTACTTAGGCTATATTAGATAATTACCCTCCTGCTTAAACGTTTTGGAGTAAGATCTATTTGTAATTTTCTATGTAACTATAATGTAATTCAACTGATTAAAACGTTTTATATCGCAGGGATTCACCTGGATTTGTGGCTTGTGTTATTCTCCCCTCCAAACAGTACATTTTTTCGTGAAATACAATAGCTGTTTTCATTGATGCATCTTGGTTTGTTTTTCCGAATCCTTAACGCTACCTTAATAGACGATTACGTTATTTTCTTAATTAATACTAAATCAACACCCTCGTAGGTTTATTGTAGAAAGATCTATTACACACTTTTACTGAATTTTGTTCATTTTCTTCACAAACACACACCAACGCAGACACAATTAAAGATTCTGATTATTTCAGGGGGTGGGGGCAACTGATGGGGTTACACTCTGTCAACTCTCCTTTTCCATCTCTCATTATCTTTTTATGCCATTATCAGGACACCCTATACAATTTATTGGTCTATAGGTGGCGCTGTTCATCCTGTCGGTCTCGTGGGCCTTCTTAGCTTAGTCGGTCTCGTGAACCTCTTTTGCGTAATGTCGGTCTCGTGAGCCTTGTATGCGTAGCGTCGGTCTCATGGGCCTTTTAAGTGAAGTGTCGGTCTCGTGGGCTTTGTTTGCTTAGTGTCGGTCTCATGAGCCTTATGTGCGTAGTGTCGGTCTCGTGAGCCGTATAACTGCTGGGCTTATTTTACTTGATGTCGATCTCGTGGGCTTTATTTACTCAGTGTCGAACTCGTGAGCTGTATAACTTGTGGGCTGTATGACTCGTGGGTGTCGGTCTCGTGACGTGCACCCGAAAATAAGTGTCTTGCCTGTCTTTACTGCAGGACCATATACTCCTTGACCGTATTATAAAACTCAAGCCCATCCATGGGTTTTTAGTTCAGTTACTAAAATGTGCAGATTGTCCAAAATGTGCAGGCAAATCCACTTTTAACTGTACATTTTGGTAACAGTTGATCCCGTCAGGTATAGGACTGCCCCCCCCCCCCCCCCGGTGGTGCACTATCGGCACATTTTGGTAAATTACCAAAATGTGCCGTAACAGGTTGGGGTTGAACACTTTTTTTTTTTAGAAATTAGGGGCGCAATTTCCGCGCTTGCCCCTGGCGCCGTTTTCCCTAGATACGCCATTGTTCAAGACATTCAAGACGTTCAAAGACGGAATGGAATCTAGTCACGTTATCAATCGGACATCTCTAATAGGTTACTAATATACTCTGTATTCGACATAAAGTGAAATATGCTAACCAACGTTCTCTTGACAATGGAGCCATATACCACATAGTCATGGATCAGACATCAAGGAAACCAGGCAATTGGTAGGACAGCTCTACAAGAAATACTGAGGTTCTTGCAGTTAGCGAAGAAAAATAAAGCAACGATAAATACTTGGCATTCTCTATACTTATTTTGGATTTATGAAAGGCATGTATTGACGCTTGCTCTGTTATCAAAAAGGAACGTAGGCAATATCGTATCACCTGATTGTTACTGTGGTGATGATATCAGCGCTTTTTCTATCATCAATATTATCAAAGCTGTCTTCGCTTCATACTGCCTAGTTTCAATCGCATGAATTTATCAATGTATTGAAACAAAAAAAAAAATGAATCCATTCGACGCGTCATCAGCAGCGTACTAGAAAATGACATCGTTTTGATAAAGAAGAATGCAGATTCTTTTTTTTTATGACAGCAGTTGTATTAAGGTCATTGTTTCCTTTTGGGTGAAATAAAAGTTTTGTGCACAAGCTGAAATAGGCGTGCTGCTGGAGAGAGAAATACCATTATTTCTTTGAGAACATTTCAAATATATTTGAAAAGAAAAATGAAAAACCTCAATAACGTGAGTAAAATGTCATGGCGTAAAATGCAATGATGGAGAATCACACGGAAGTTCATAATTTCTTTTAATCAACATGATTGTATATTATGGGCTTTGA